>JANBXA010000609.1:13802500-13945000 GCA_030556225.1 Cricetiscus sungorus
TGAGTCAGAATTTTCAGGCGTGGGGCCAGAACTCTGCATTCTAACCTGGCACCCCAAGCAACCCCCAGGCCATTGGTGTGTGAGCTAGCCAGTGGGCCCTTCTACTCAGCCAGAAGGGATGAGAAAGCCACTCATGGATACGAGCACCACATTAAATGGAAATCTTTTCTGTTCTCTTTTCTCTCCCCCTTCCCCTTGCTTTTTGAGATGGAGTCTCACTATGTTATCCAGGCTGGCCCAAGAACGAATAGCTGATACAAGTGTATATGGACAAAAATGATAAAATGTACTTGTCCAGACTCTGGGAAGTCTTTTTTACTCTTACACAACTAGGAGGCAATACTTTTGATATTTTGTTTTAGTTTATGTGTATGAGTGTTTTGCTTTCACCTACATCTGTGTACCGCATACATGGAGTGCCTTTGGAGGCCAGAAGAGGGTGTTTAATCCCCTGGAACTAGAGTTATAGACAGCTGTGGGTGCTGAGAATCGAATCTAGATCCTTTGGAAGAGTAGCCAGTGCTCTAACTGCTGGACCATCTCTCCAGCCTGTTTTGTTTTGGGGGTTTCGGGGAGAATTTTTGTTATTGCTAAGTAATGGAGGCTGGCCTCTACTTATAATGTTCCTCTTTCCATTTCCCAAGTGATGGGATTGTTTTGTGCCTGGCTAAGAGACAGAATTGGCTTTAAGACTTCCATTGGCTCTGGGGCCATGACTTCTAAAACTGCCCAATACTTAAGAAACTGAGGCAGGAGGATTTGGGCCTTGGCTCTGCTTCTCCCTCTGTCAGAAAACCCCAAACAAACATATAAACAAAACAAAACAAACAAACCACACAACTGAACTAAAGCAGGAGCTTAGATATGAGGCCCTTTCTGAACAATGCAGTGGTCAGCTTTGTGGCTGTGACAATCAGCACCAAGATAACAGAGAGAACCTGACAGAACAGTGGATACTAGAAGGTAGGGAGGGGCTAATTTCGAACACACATGCCTCTGCCTCTGCCCCTCTGCCTCTGCCTCTGCCCCTCTGCCTCTGCCTCTGCCCCTCTGCCTCTGCCTCTGCCCCTCTGCCTCTGCCTCTGCCTCTGCCTCTGCCTCTGCCCCTCTGCCTCTGCCTCTGCCCCTCTGCCTCTGCCTCTGCCCCTCTGCCTCTGCCTCTGCCTCTGCCTCTGCCCCTCTGCCTCTGCCTCTGCCTCTGCCTCCCGCGTGCTGGGAATAAGGCATATGCTACCACTGCCCGGCGACAGCTTAAGATTTTAAAAAAGAAAAATAAAAGACCCTCACCCCCACCCCGGAACACAGTATTACTCTTTATTCCAGGCTAGCCTGGAATTCACTGTGTAGCTCAGGCTGACCTTGAAATCACAGTCCTGAATGCTAGCTAGGATTACAGATCCGCACCACCAAGCTCAGACCTGCTCTGGGGCACTTTTCAGCTTTATCTATGAATGTTGAATATACAGTTATGGGCATAACTAGAAAGTTTATAATCAAGGCCCTGAGTTCAATCCTCAGTTCCACAAAGAAACAACAAAAGCTGACAGAACCTATGGTCCAGGCCACACAGCAGAGATGTAGATGCTACAGGGCATGTACACAGGACATTCACCGCTGCATTATTAGTAATGGCTCCAAAGCAAAACTGTCTAGATGTCCACCAACAGTGAAACAGTAAGTAAATGTCTACTCATACAGCGGAATATTATACAGTAAGGAGAATGAACCAATGGCAATACCAATGTGCAGATCTCACGGGTGTGATTCAGAGGAAAAGAAGCCAGGCACTCCTGTGCATTTTATTTCTACAAAGAAACAAGTCAGGGGAGGCTAAGTGATGCTATCAGAAACCAGAACAGAGTGGCAGTATGCCTCCAAGGTGAGAATGCTTGCCTAGTGTTTGTGAGGAAGGTTGAGGTGCCTAGATGGAGGCCTGAGGAGGGCTTGGTGGTGCTGGCCCTTGTGACTCCTGATGTGGGTACCAGCTACGTGGGTACCAGCTACGTGGGTACCAGCTTCGTGAGTATGCTGATAACTGGCTATATGCTAACGGTACATGACGTTTTCTGCACAGTTATTGTGTTTCACTGAAAATGATGATTCTCCCAGTCCTGTCCTCATCGTCTAATAGGGAAAGGAGGCTGAAAGCACAGGAGGATCTCTGGGAAAGAACTACAAAAAGATTTACACTGGGGGGGTGCATAAAAGTGGGTGATTCTAACAATGCTAAGTTCAAAGTGAACCCAATGCAATCAAACTGGGGTTGCCAGCGAGCTCAAAGTGCAAGTTGCAGTTGTGTGGGTGCACAAGTGATGGAACATGATGGTGGCTGGTTTGGAAGAAGTCCCATGTCCACTTCTAGGGTAGGTTTCCCCACAGAAGGCCAATTACTTTACATGACTTTGAAGACAGGAAGCTGAACACCCAAGTTAGAGATGGTCCCCATCCAAACAGGGACCTGGTAGCAGCCATGCCTGTCCCAGATCCTCACTTTCCCTGCATACAAGAGGAAAACTTAGAGTCTTTTTCACCAGGTGGATTCCTCAGATTGCAATCACTCCAGGCTTCGGTGATTAGATTCCATTAGCTATGGGAATCAATTGAACAGTGACCTTTCCTAAAGAGAAGGGCCAGCTTCCAGAGCTTTGGCTGGCTGCAAAACCCAGGAGAAATGCACTGAAGGGAGGCAAATGAAGACACAATCACTTTCCAAAAACATGAAAGGGTCCTTCCACTACTCAGGGGCAGCAAGACAAAGTCAGGGTAGGTGCAAGGAACTGCAAAGAGCAGCTGGAATCTCTCATCCCTGCCCTGGGTCCTGGGAAGCCACAGAGACCAGCTAAAGAACCAATTGGCAGCAGAGCATCAGACAGATTAGTGCTATTCCAAGACATGCACAGAGGTCGGCAGGGACAATTACTGGCCCTGGGGTCAATTCTGGTCCCCCGCACCCACCCTGCTCTCTACATGAGAAGTTCAGGAGTTAGGATAGGTCTCTCTCAAGATGTACTTCTCTCTCAGCATAGGCAAGGCCTGTGGCCTGAATTCCCAGGTTTCCTGAGGTTGGCAACAATGATCCATAAGCCACCTCAGGGACGCTGATGTGTAATTATCATATGGGTTTATTTAAATTTTAATCTAAAACACAAGATTCCACCAAAGGTGGTTTTATCATTTGATATATGTATTTGTATACATAAATGTCATAGCTAGAGACACACAGTTTTGGTTTGACCCATCTGTTTTAGATTGGGCTACTCCCCACCCAACCCACGGCCCTGAACTCCCTCCCTATCTGCATTCTGGTGACTCTGCAACTCATTCCCTAGAGATGAGGCCTACCTCCCCAAACACTGTTATCAGATCACAGAACTCCTTGTGGCCAATGGGATGTAAGCAAAAGTAACAGTGGCAAGTTCTGAGTAAAAGACTCAAGAGCCACTGTGTTCTCATTCTGTGTTCTTATAATATTGCCATGCCCCAGCTGGCCCACTCATCCATGGAGGATGAAAGACACAGAGAGCTAACCTGGACTCAGAGCGTACTTACTCAAGCCTCTGCTCATCAACCAAATCCATGTGACCAACAGACATGTCCACAAAATTAAGTGCTTACCTGTGCTTTGGATGATTTCTAACACAGCATTATTTCAGCAAGAGCTAACTGATACACCACCTAACCATAATCCAATGTACTCTCTACCTTCTAAAACAATATACTGTCTCTCTCTACTCCTTTACCTTTAATTTTTTCCTTAATTTGGCACAACTTACAATATTCTCTTTTTTGTCCATGTACTTACTCATCTTTTGTAGTAAAATGAAATTTTATGATATACAAGACACTGTTCAGTACCCAATGCATTGGTAGGAGGATAGCAGGCATTAAATAATTTTGTAGAGATACAGATATAATTTTTTCTCTTTAATAAGTCTTTTATCTAATTATATACTAATTTATGTGTGAAGCTGAGACCTTATGATAGGCCAACTTGAAGAAGAAAGCATTTTTTTTAGGGTTATGATCTCTCCAGATTTGGTAGTGCATGTCTATAATATTAACATTTGGGAGACCAGGACAGGAGAATATCAAAGAATTCTAGGCCAACCTAGAATAGCAAGTTCAAAACTATCCCAAACCATAACAAATTGTGAGACTTGTTGGAGAAAGACACACACACACACACACACACACACACACACAGATAGATTGACTTAAGGGTACATCATACATTGCCTATATTAGCATTCAACTTCTAGTCTCAAGTGATCTTCCTGCTTCAGTCTCTCCAATATTTCACATAGGCACATGCCACCTCACCCAGCTAAAACAAAACATTTGTAAAAAAAAAAAAAAAAAAAAAAAAAAAAATTCAGGGAAATTGAAGTGCTGATAAAATTCTGTACCTCATGTCAGAGGCTGTCTTCAACCTTAGGGGTGTTGTCTTTGTATTACTGGGGTGTTGGGAGGAACTTCCAAAGGATTTAGGTGGCTTCCAAGAGCTGTCAGAACGTTTGACTCTGGCACTGCGCCTGAATCACATGTTAATTAAATCATATGGCAGAAACACCACAATGTCAAGAGCAGATATTATAGCCTTCAAAGCCTAACATTAAGTGAGGTGTTTTCTAGCACAGAGCAAAGTATACCTTTAAACAAACTCCTTTGTCTTACCTCAGGCTCTCAAGACATCTACAATTCAACATACCCTATGAGAGTACATCCTGGACAATTGTATCCGGTGCAGGGTGGTCCCCACACAATTCTCTAACTTACAGGACAGCAGGAGGTTCACGGAGTCATACCTGCTTCCTCCATCTGACCCTCAACTTTTTTGTTTGTTTCTGAGACAGAGCCTCACTATGTAGCCCTGGCTATCCTGGAACTCTCTACGTAGACCAGGCAGGCCTCAAATTCACAGAGATCCATCTACCTCAGCTCCTGAGTGCTGGATTAAAGGTATGTGCCACCACAACCTTAGGTATCTCCTGCGACTGACTTCTTTTTTTTTTTTTTTTTTTTTTTTTTTGGTTTTTCCAAACAGGGCTTCTCTGTAGCTCTGGAGCCCATCCTGGATCTCGCTCTGTAGATCAGGCTGGCTTCGAACTCACAGAGATCCGCCTACCTCTGCCCCCTGAGTGCTGGGATTAAATGTGTGCACCACCAATGCCAGGTTAGAACTGGCTTTCTTTATGTAACAGCAGGTTCTGTCCTCTAAGATGGTTCTATCAGCCTGGCAACTGCTGGCCAGACCACTGAACGGTGGGAGTCACATGACATCCCCCCCCTATCATTTCTCCCCCTTCTAGTACTGGGAGAGAACCCAGGACGTAATACAAGCTAAGTATAAGATACCACTCTACCACCAGGCCACAACTCCTACCATCCAAATGCCACTATTTTTTTAAAGATATAGTTTCATGTATCCCAAACTGGCCTCAAACTCATATATACCCTCCACCTCTAGAGTATTATTACTATGCCTATGTTCTTTTTACTATTATCTTATATTTATTTACTTATGGGGGAGAATACAATGGTACCAGTTGTCGGGATATGCATATAGAGGTCAAAGCACAAATTGCAGATGCCAGTCTCTTCTGCCAGATGAGTCCCAGGGATAGAAGTCAAGTGTTCAAAGCCACTGAACCATCTCACTAGCCCTATGCCTGTTTTTTATGTAGTGCTAGGGATAGAACTCGGGGTATCATGCATGTTAGATAAGCACTCACACCCATCCCCTATGTCTCAAATAGGAATGGTGAGCTTTGAGGGCTTGGACAATTGGTTATTGTCTCAACACTGAAGATTTGAAGAAAAAAAAAGTATGCTGGAAACTGAGAGTATCACAGGCAAGTAATACCTCCTGTCTCTTGCTGTTAACCATCGAACTCCCAAGGCTGTTAACTCAGAGACAATTGGCTTTTGCACAAACACCACAGCAAGGTTGAACCCAACCAGATGTGTGTGTCTCCCCAACTCCCAATGAGCGCTTTCTGTATGCCAGGCACTATTTTAAATGTTATGCCCAACAACTAATTTAATCTCCTCAACATTACGAAATGGGCCATGTTGATACTTTCCATTACACGGCTGAGCAGAGAGTAACCCAGGCTGAGATTAACTACCTAGTCACACAGCTAGGTGGAGGCAGCTTTTGAACCCCAGCAATCTGGCTTCCCCAAACTAACTTCTACATGATCTTTACTGTTTAAATATATTTACATTTATAGTACTCATGTGTGACTGTGAAGGTCATAGGACAACTTCCAAGAGGTGGCTCTCTCTTTTTACTATCTGGGTTCTGACAATCAAACTCAGGCTGTCTTGCTGAGCAGCAAGTTCCTTTCCCTCCTGAGCCATCTTGATGGCCCCTTTTTTGTTGTTGTTAGTGGTGGTGTCTTTACTTATTTATTCATGTAGTTATATGAGTGCTCTGTCTTCGTGCACACGGAAAGGAATCAAATCCTATTACATGTGGTTGCTGGGAATTGAACTCAGGACCTTTGGAAGAACATTCACTGCTTTTAACTGCTGAGCCATCTCTCCAGTCTCTGTTGTTTGTTTGTTTCGTTTTGTTTTTGAGAGAGGGTCTAATGCGGTAAAGGCTGACCAAGGACCTACTAGGTAAGTGAGGGTAACCTTGAACTACTGATTCTTCTGTGTCTGCCTCCCAGGTGCTAGATTGTAACCATTCATCACTGTGCTTGTTATTTTGGTTTCTTGTTGTTGAGACAAGGTCTCAGTCTGTAACCCAGACTGGGCCTGAACTCATGGTGATCCTCCTGCGTAAGCTTTGAGAATGCTGGGATTGTAGGCTTGAACCACCACTCTGGGCTCTAGAAGTAAGGGTGAGAGACAAGAAATTGCTGCACCTATGAGGGTAATAAATTCCTCAGTAACAGTTTAACATAAAGTTAAGATAATTCAGACCTCCGAAAGGTATTTGAATTCTTTGCAATATGCATGTCAAATAGTGTGCTTTTGAAAATGTGCCTTCCAATATGAGTGTTCATGGCACTGGTCTGTAGGTTTGGGCTTTTTCAAGGTAAAATTATATTTTTACAATACTCTTTTTCTCAGGACAAATTTTTAAAAATGATTTTTTTTTTCTTTTTAACTATCCTGAAAAGTGTAAGCAGGTAATCCCAGCATTCAGTAGGTGGAGACAGGAAGATCAGGAGTCCAAAGCCAACACCAGCAACATGAGACCCTGTTTCAAAACAAATACTGCCTCCCCCCTAAAAAAGAATTTTTGTCATGTGCAGGTTTTACCCCTAATATCTGCAACCAACAGGATCTGGTTGTCTGGTTGGAGTCTTGGGGGAAGAAAGCACAGGACACCAGCCCCAAGTCCCCATTTGGCAGACAGGGCTGAAGGTGTTTGTAGCAGGCAGTCCATCTGCATGTAAGTGGAGTGTGGGTAAAAACACACCATCCCACTTTACCTTTAAAAAATGCATTCTCACGGCTGGAGAAAACTTAATGGGTGAAGTAGTTGTTGGACAAGAATGGGGCCCGGAGTCTGGATCTGTAGCACCCACATATAGGCTGAATGTGTCTATCATCTTGTACCTGTGATTTAGGAGGCTGAGGCAGAAAGATTCTGAGTTCAAAACCAACCTAGGTAATATATAGAGGTCCTGCCTCAAAAAAACTGTAAAAATGTCTGAGGCTATAGCTCAGTGCTAAGGAACTGTCCTAAAGTGCATGAGTTCGATCCCCGGTATTAGGTCAGGTGGGGAAGAGAAAAAAATAAAAATCCTAGCTAAGTGTGGTGACATAAACCTGCATGCAGTCCCAGCTACACAAGCCGAAGTAAGACAATTGTTTGAGTCCCCCTCCCTCCCAGAAAGTCTGGGCATCACAAGCCACTGTGCAAAAACACACACATGAATTGGCCACAGTGGCAAACACCTGTAACTCTATAAGACTCAGAAGACTCAGCAGGAGTTCAAAAATACCTGGGCAACATACACAATTCCAGGCCAGGTTGTGCTATATGCTAAGACCATCTCTCTCTCTTTCTCTCTCTCTCTCTCTCTCTCTCTCTCTCTCTCTCTCTCTCTCTCTCTCTCTCTCACTCACTTTCTCTGTCTTTCACTTTCTCTCTCTCTCTCTCTCTCTCTCTCTCTCTCTCTCTCTCTCTCTCTCTCTCTCTCTCTCTCTCTCTCACACACACACACACACACAGTAAAAACACAGGCTTTTTCTCTTAGCTTTTGAATGAGAGGAAGCAGGTTCCTGGAAAACTTAGCTGTTCCTCCTGCTCCCTTTACATGAGCCATCAGCATAGTAAAGATTGGCGAATGAATGACTGAAGCGCTCTTGCTCACTACCCATGGAGAACCATGTGACTTGACACTCAGCCCCCCCTCCTATTTCTATGCATAGTGAACTTCTGCTCCCCAACAGACCATGATCAATCTTCTGTGCAAAATATAAGTCACCAAATGTTCACAACTGTCCCAGTCCTGAAGCTAACAGTCAAGGAACTCAGCTATATCCTCAGCCCCCCAGGCCATCTGAGGACCCTGCTATTGGAAAACTCATTCACCCTCTTGGGAAGCTCTCACAGATGCCTCGAATTATCCACCTAAACCTGAATGGGGAAGTAGTGTTCTGAAAGGCTGCAGAGTGCCAGTGAGGCTTCCTGGAACTGAAGCTAGCTTGGGGGAAGGGTGGCCAAATTTGGGGGCAATGAGGTCTGAGTAGTGGGCTGGAGAGGGCACACTGCCAGCTCTGGATGGCCCAGAGCCAAGAAGTCTGACTGAACTTGGGCCAACCCTGTTGGCCCACAGACTCAGTACGCTAACTGCTCCGGCACTCCTTGCCTCTTTGTTCCCTGGTAGTGTTGAGGAATGCGCTTTGAAGGTTCCAGCGTGTTTCGCCAGTGCTTAGGGAAACCAAGAGCAAAGGCTGGGCCCAGGCCAGGTGGCTTGAAGGAGGGCACTTGTGATCACACTGAAACACCCCAGGGGGCAAGTGAAATCCAGGGGGCACAGAGGGAGTGTGCCCAGGAGAGGGGGATGTATTTAAGCCAGTTCAAATTCTCTGCTGGCAGACTCCCCTCACAATTTGAAACCTTGGAGAGTCCCAGCTTTGTTTTGTTAAGGGAATCAGTATTCCCTTATCAAGTTGAAGAGAGAGAGAGAGAGAGAGAGAGAGAGAGAGAGAGAGAGAGAGAGAGAGAGAGAGAGAGACGGAGAGAGACGGGGAGAGACGGGGAGAGACGGGGAGAGACGGGGAGAGATGGGGAGAGATGGGGAGAGACGGAGAGAGATGGAGTGAGACGGGGAGAGAGAGACAAACAGAGTGGGGGGGGGAGTTGGGGGTTTGTGTGTAAGCTACTCTTTTCTGTTGGTCCAGGGCAATAGAGCAGACTAGTCATGACTTGAAACGCTGCCTTCTTGATTTGCATAGAAAACTCTGGCCTCCCCACCACCCCAGGGGAAATAAAGTCAGGTAGGCTTTCCAAGGAAGGGGAAGTGAGGGGCACATGTGACCTCTGCCACCATCTAGACTGAACAATCTGGAAGGCCCTGGAGCTTGTCCCCAGCGGGGTTCAGTTCAAATTGGAAGTAGAGGGGTTCTTTGACACAGTCTCTGGTGGCCTTAACTCCCTTTCGGAATGCAGCTGAAGGCTAAGGGTGAAAGAGGGGCTCTGGGAGAGGTTGACTTCCTTCTCCTGAGACTCAGAAGCTCACCCACTGTTTACCTTTGTTCTCCTGCACATAAAAGGAAGGAGTCTTCCCTGCTGGGTCACTTGAGGATTCTAGCTCTTGTGGCCCCAGATGCTCAATGTATTGCTCCCCCCCCCCCAGGCAGGGTTTCTCTATATTGCTTTGGAGTCTATCCTGGAACTCTCTCTGTAGACCAGAAGGAACTCAGAGATCCTTCTGCCTCTGCCTCCCGAGTGCTGAGACTAAAGGCATGCACCACCACCACCTGGTTCCAACATATTACTGTGCATACAGCAAGTGCTTAATAGTGGATAAAATATTAGGCCAAGAAGAAGACCTTTTTTCCAACCAGAAGTCCCTTTAGTCCTCTGTTTACATATGCTTGGTACTTGAATTCTAGTCCTACTTTTTGTCACACTGGCCCAATGTTTTCACCCTCAGAATCAATTTCTTCCACTGAATTAACCAGGGCTCAAAATCCCAAGCAAGGCCTTTCCAGATCTACCCCCACCTTTGTTTACAGGCTGTGTCTTCACCCCCAGCTCTGATCATCTGGGTCCCACCTAGTGGAGCCTGGGGGTTTGGCTGCATGTTCTCTTGTCCCTCCATGCTCAGTGTACCTTTACCATACACTCAGTCCTTGGGCTCTTTGACACATCTGTTCCTTTCTGTCTCCACAGCCATTTATACAGTTCCAGCTCCTGACTACATAGGCCCGTAGCACATGAGCAATGACTCCAAAGCCACAAGGGCGCTTGGGTCATTTTTTTTTCTGCAGCCAGCATTGTCTAGAGCCCTGATAAACCTCCCTCTTGTTTCCAGATGATGGCACAGGCTTGGCTTATGGACATGTGGTCTCTGGATTTTCCCCCTCGTTCCCATTCCTTCTTATTTCAGTGTTGGCATTGATGTGGCCTCTGAAGCTCTGCTTAGGATAAACAAAGTGATCAGAGGGGTCCCTTTCTTCCCACTCTCAGAAAAGTCACTTTCCCTGCCTAAGTAATGACTGCCCTTTCCTCCCAGCTTCCTCTCAGCCTACGTATATTTAGTGTAAGCTGCCCTGGGTAGAGTTTAATTAGGTACCAACTCACCCAGGGGCAAAAACCAAGGACCCCTCTCAGGTTGAACAAATGGGATCCAGGCCTGTTGTAGGAGCCTGTAGCCAGCCTCCCCTGGTTGGTAAGTGACTATCAGCCAGCAGGTAGAGGGCTGTCCATTCTCAGCTAATGATTGCCTTAGGCACCAAGTGATGGAAAATCCAGGCAGGCTGGCAAGCTGCAGGGCGCAGCCAGGGACAATTGTATGGACCAGTTTAACATGGCTGCAGGGAGGGATGGCAGAAGGAATGCTGTGTGTGTGTGTGTATGTGTGTGTGTGTGTGTGTGTGTGTGTGTGTGTTTTCTCTCCCTAGCCTCCCTGCTACCTTTCCTTAGCGTATGCTCTTTCCTTCCATTTTCTCTTCTGTTTCTAGCCCACGCGAGTTGAAATTAGAAAGGTCTTTGAATTCATTTATTTGTTTTAATAAAGACAGCATTTTAAGTAGCATATTTGCAGCAATTGAGTGTTACACTAAACACCAAGCCAGCTAAATGTGTTAGAGGGAAATGAAAAGTCAGTTTACAAGAAACATATAATTAACACGTTCTTTGACTTTCTCTAAGCCTTTGTCTGGCACAGGACAAGACAGAAGAGCCATAATCAACTTTAATAAAATGAAAGATTGCATCCAGGCAAAAGGGGACAAGAAAGTTTAGAGCGGGAAACAAAGGCTGAAGAAAGGATTTGGGACATCAGAATAAATACATCTTGTGTTTCTTTAAATTTAGTCAACAGCCATTTTCTTTCCCAATAGAAAGGCTCTAGTTTGGACTGTACCTGTGAACAATCACAGAAACACAGACCTGGGGTGGGGAGTAGGGGGTGGAACAAGGCACCAAAGGAAATGTATGGGAGTTTCAGGAGGCTGATAAATCCAGGCTAATGGAAATTAATATTGCACAACACAGGAGTCTTCACGTGGCCCGACTTCCAATACACGTACCCCTCCTCACCCCTTGGAGAAAGTGAAATAAGACATTAGACTTTCAATAATCTCATATGGTGATGATCAATCAAAACCCAGAGGAGAAGGCCAATTTATAGAAATTGTATCTGCTCCACTGGGCGGCTGGAACCAGGGAGCTGAAAAGAACATTGTGGTGGCCTTTGATGTGTGAAGTTGCTCCCAAATGACAAACGCCAAAAAGCACTGCCTGTACACATGGGGTCTTTTCAAAGAATGAGGGTGCTCCACAGAGGCCTGCCTTGGCTGCTTACTGTGAGGACCTGCCTAAAGGGAAAGCACATGGTTAAGCCACATCAAAGCTATTTATTTCTATTATCTGTTGGTTATTTTAAGTTAGAGTTGCCATCTTTCTTATTTGTTTTATCGCCACTGAAGTTTATTTACTGAATTAACTTTTAATGGACCCTCGACTTTGTTCTTCAGAGTTAGCTTCTAATACTTGGGCCTTTTTAGCTAGGCCCCCTCCAGGCTTTGTGATCAGCTTGCCTTTGTGACCCTAGGCCCCCATCCCCTCCACCCCAATCCTGGAGGTGAAGAGCTCAGCCTCTGTTAACTCCTTGACTGCTGGTGTCTTTTTTGTGTAGCTACTAATCACCTCCTTTTGATCACTGCCAAGTTCTCAGGTTGAAGGAAGGAAAAAAGACCTCTTGACCATTCTGACTGGCTTTCCACATGAGCCTGAAAATGTCGACAAATTTGAAACATCTGCCGGGCTGCTTTGGTCTGATTGCTAAAATATGCCGACCTCAAGCCCCTTCCCCCGCCCTTTTTAATCTGTTTCATATTCACAAATTAAGCATTTAGTCTGGGTAATAAATCAGGGCGGTTTACGAGGCTCACACGAGACAAACAAGCGAGAAGGGCGCAACACAAGCCCTTGGAAGCGGTGCTGCCAGTGTCGGGAACTCCACGCACTGGAACGTCTAGGGCAGTCCTGGTGCGCCCCGAAAAGCCTCCCGCACCCATTCTTTGGTGGGTCGGCAGCCGGGCAAGGTGGAGGGTACAGATGAACACTCCTAACCTAGGCTCATACTTCTGGAACCAACCGCGAGAATCTGGTGTACCTGGCCTGTCCCAGCTCAAGGCAACTCGGTGCCCTTACCCTATCAGGAAGCTGCTGCTGGCAAAGGAGAACACCTCACCCCCCCCCAACACACACACCCTGTGGTGGGCCCATTAAGTCTCTCCCGACAGAGAAGGCTGGATTCCCCTCCCCCACCCTCTCCTACCAGGCTGGGCTCAGCCTTTAAGGATTCCAAGCCTACACCACTAACGAAAGAAGCAAAAGAGTCCCGTCATGGCCACTCGTGACTGCCACCAAGCCTGGGCATCACCCTCTCTGGGCCCCGACCTTTCCCCGCTCCCTCCCAGGCTTCGAACCTAAGTAGCCACAAAGATACTTTCAGATTCAAACGCGAAACGGATAGCGCCTTTTGAGTGGATCCAGGCTTTACAGAGGAGTTGGGAACAGGACCAAAGACACAAATCACAAATCGGACCCGTTCCCGCTGCAGAAACCCCAGCCCCGGCTTTAGTGCCACGCAAACTGGGGGGGGGGGCTCTTATTTGTGCCTTTCTCGCCCTCCCCGGGTCAACCGTGAGAAGTGGACCTGGACCAGGGGTTTCGGGACAGTCCCAGCCCAAGACCTTGAGAGACCTCCCTCGAAGAGTGGCTCTGGGGTCACCTCGACAGGGCCTTTTATCGCCCTGCTATATTCTCAAGTTCCC
Organism: Cricetiscus sungorus; assembly: GCA_030556225.1. NCBI lineage: Eukaryota > Metazoa > Chordata > Mammalia > Rodentia > Cricetidae > Cricetiscus > Cricetiscus sungorus. Next base: position 13,815,977 of record JANBXA010000609.1, read on the forward strand.
TAACGACTGGTGTTCTCGATGCTACCACGGGACGCGGCGGGGCGGGAAATCGGGGATCCTGACTGTTCAGCCCACCCCATACCTAGGGAGAGGGTATAGGAACAATCCCCCCAACCCGCAACACAGCAAAAACGTCGTCCTTCCTCTTTCCCTAGCACACATTCCAACTGCGAAAGCCATTACCGCCGGCGTGCGAGAGACTTTTAAAATATTTACAGCCCGCTCTCCGCACGGTAGCCTGATCCATCTTGTGGGCGCGGAGGCGGGGCGTTCAGGCGGGGGAACGGAGCCCGGGTGGGGGGCGCTAGCTGCTTCTCCCCACCCGCGGCCCCCGGATCCCCTCGGTGCTCCCACTTCATAACCCCAGGCTGCAGAAGCGATCCGAACCTGTGCGCAGAGCCCCCGGGGGCCCTGGCCGGGCCGGAGAGGGCGGGGGACAGAGTCCGGGAGAAGAGAGGGAGGGGAGGCTGATTTAGAGGTTCTCACCGGGAAGCGAGCAAGGCACAGACCTGAGAGCCGCCGCGCAGTGAAATCCGAGGAGCTCTCTTGGCGAGGAGGGGCTGTCAGAGGCCATTTATCTCTCGCCAGAGTGGAGGCTCGGCTCCCACACCGCCCGCGAGTAACAATGGCAGCGAGCAGCAGCTCTGCACGCGCTTCAGTGCATGAATGGATTGCGGAAGATGCCTGCGCTCCGCTCCGCTCCGCTCCCGCGGCTCCTCCAGCGCCCCTCCCCGCCCGCCGCCCCCGCCCCCGCCCCCGCCCCCGCCCCCGCCCCCGCCCCCGCCCCCGCCCCCGCCCCCGCCCCCGCCGCCTTGCTCAGCCCCTGTGAGCGCCTCGCGTCTCGGGGCTCGCAAGTTGGGCCCAACGGCGTGGTCCTTCTCACTCAACCCGCGCCTCCCCCCAACCCCAGCTCCCCCCAAGCCGTTCCCAGGGCCTTGGCACCTCGCCATCGATTGTCATTAGGGGCTGAAACTTGACACTAGCCTTCCCAGCCTCCCCGACGCAGACACCCCCGCCGGCTCGCTCCCTCTCTCCTGGCCCTGGCAGCTCCCGGCAAGTTTACTTTCAAGGAGTTGGACCATGTTTCCGCCGCAGAGGCCGACCGCATGCGGGCCGGGGAAAGGGGGTGTGTGGGGAGGAGGGAGTCGGGGCTGCGAAGAGTGTCACCCGCCCTGAGGCCTAGGGTGTTCCCAGGTGTTCGCTGGCTTCCAGCCCAGTCACCACTCCCAGCCCGCTGATCCACAGCGGGTCCTTGCATCTGGCACGTGCGCATGCACTCTGGGTATTCGGACCCCAGCCCACACGTCCCACCAACTTTTCGATAGGCAGCAGAACGGTGTGCCCAATTCTTCACGGCGACTAACAGTCTCCCGAGTGTTGGGAGAGGGACCATATACAGCAAAGTCAGCCGCAGAAGTGTGTCGCTTCCACTCTGCCTAGGAGGTCTAATAAAAGCCCTTCCCCAGCTTGGCCTGAGTTGGAACGAAGCAGACCCTAGCCCTCCAGGGTTTCTGTCTCAGAGCCCTGCAAATAGTTTCTAAAGACCGGGGACCCTCTAGAAGTGGATACACACAGCGACCTTAAGGCAGTGCCTGCCCAGTAGCCCATGGGAAGAGGCCAGGTATTGGGAAGCCAGCAAAGGCGCACTAGGGGAGGCAGAGCGCGACCCATAGACCCAGGAGACTGGTGAGGACAGGCGAGAAACTGGCAGTGAGACAAAGCCAGGGGAGAACGCCAGGAAGGCTCAGCCGCAGACCCGGAAACACAGGCAGCAGCAGCCGCCCGAGCCCAGCGCGGAGGCGTGCGCAGCCAGGCCCTGCCTGGCACATCTCCATTCATGTGCCTAGTAACAACCGCGCACCCTCACTCCATGAGGGCCCTGCTGCTAGATAAGAGTTGGTCCGGGGTAGGCCAGGTGTGTTTGGGACTTCCCAGCAGAGGAGGGGTCCCTGGGGCGGTCTTCATGGGTCTAGGCCCCTCTGGTGTCCACCCTTCCCTGAGCTTGGGACAAAGGTGGTAGGTTAATAATAGTAGTGCATCACTTTTTCAGAGGTGGGGCACGGCCTCAAGAGTGCCTGTCACTGGGCTCCCCTGTAGAGGTACCATTAGGGCACACTACCTACTTTGACTTTTCAGCAATTAGGAACCAAGCTGGGCTTCCCTTAACCACTAGCCAGGTAATGCAATTCAAGTAAAGACCTGGGGTAGGTACCAAAGCTCTCAGGTCACAGCTATCATACTGGGCCTCTGCTCGCCCCTGCTACCGCCAGCTTTGCTGCATTGGTAGTGGCTGCAAAACAGCCTCTCCTCCCTCAAATGAAGCCCCGGGCTTTCCCAATGCTGTTGATTTTAGACATACTCCCTGAACCCACACACTGGAATACTGGTTGTTCTGACCCTCCCTATCTCCCTGCTACTGGTTGTTCTCTCAAAACCTGTCTAGCCTAGTGGAGTAGTTGATGGCTGTCATGGAGTCTGGGTGGCCAAGTAGAGGCCACTGAGGAGTGGAGGACAAGGCCTTTAAAGAGGAATGGGCTTCTGTCTGAGAAAGAATGCATGGAGGAGTCACAGGCCTAAAGGATTGGGAAAGCAGAAAGGGAAGGCCAGTGCTGGTCCCTCAGTCAACCTACCTGGGGACAGCAATTGACAAAATCCTTTTCCTTTGCATCAGGGTTCCACCCAGCTATGAGAGGGTCAGAGCAGACAGCATTACCCACGGTGGCAAAGGAGGAAAACTGCCCCAGAGGTTAAGAGACTGAGTGGATAGAGCGGATAGCCTCTCTGAGGCTACACAGTTCAGCTGGTGAAGTAGGCTCAGTTTCCTGCTGAAGTTCACTTTCCTGCTCAGTAGTCCTGTGTTCGTGTCTGGGGTGGGTGTTTAGAGGAGAAGGGTGACTACTGGCCAGAAACAGACATCCAGTTAGAGAAGTCCTGGAAGGAAGGACAAGGCTCCACACCTCTTCCTCTGTCCAAGCCCCATACAGCAATCCCAGCTGTTTCCATTAAAACATTGGCCTACCCTACTGCCCTTGGGCAAACACTATAAAGCACCTCCCTATCCCTTCAGCAGGAGGTCTCAAATCAGCCATGGGAGGCCCAGCCTTGCTCAGCCCTCCCCCATGTCTGCTGTCCCTGCCCACCCCACCCCCCAGCCTTGGCTGCAAGATGCCTAGCGTCCAACTGTGGTTTCCGGGCAATAAAACAACCATTAAAGTCACAGGCACGGTTGGTGATTTGCATCACATCCTCTCATGCATGGATTCAATATTTAATACACAATATTGAATACGGATATTAAAAATCAATAGCTAGGGACCCCTGGGGAGGTGTCACAGTGCGATCCACTTCAAGACTACAGCCAGCTCCTCTAAAAAGACAGCAAGTTCAGCCAAGCTAAGGCAGGTACTAAGGGAAGTGAGGAGTCATGGCTGCATCTCAGCTTCCCCATATGCTTAAGGGTACCATTCTTGCATAGAGCCAAAGCAAAGGCAACTAAATGGTATGCCTGTGGCCTTTACCAGCTGCAGGATGGATAGGGGAGGTACAGAGCGCTGTTTTTATGCAGGCTGCCAGTCAGGTGCATGAAGCTGTATCCTGTGCTGTTTGCACATTCCTTTGGTTCGGGTCTAAGTCTCTCAACTTTTCCCACCATGATGGCTCCTTTCCTGGGCCTAAAGACATCCATCACTACAGGCCCCATGGGGAGCTCTTGGCATAAGCTTCCAGGGAGATGAAGCAGAAATTCCAATGGCTCAGGATATTCTTTGTATGATAAAAAACGAACATGAATGTCTAAGTTGCAGGGTCTTCTGGGGTACCACCACCACCTTTAGGCCTGTTTGTGGCTGTGGGGTTGAGGGAAATGTCAGAGGAATGGGACAAAAAAGCACCTGTGCTCCAGGGCCACAATCAAGATCCTCGGTTAAGCAGACAGGAGACAGCACACTCATGGGATACATAATCATCTTTTCAGGCCTGGGAAGGAACACCAATTAGTCTCTTCCTTATCAAAACATAGAAATATGCTTTATCCTAAAAACAGAACTAGGCATTCACAGTCTGATTAGGTAGAGGTGAAGGAGAATAAACATTTTTCAGGGACCCTCCCCGCAGCTATGGACATGGAAGAGCTTGACAATAAGAGACAACAACCTTAAGTTAACTGATTGGAAGGATCTGGAGAATTTAGATAGGAACAAAAACAAAACCCTAACTGAACTTGACCTACTGAAGTGCCATCCTGCACATCAAGTTAATGATATCAACTCTGAATTTCTTTCTCATCATAGTTTAAGCCAATACGGAACGAGTGAGAGATCTTGGAGAGATTGGAAAGATACCTCAGGAAACCTCATAATAGGTATCTGGGTAAAAGAAGTGAAGACCAGAGGTGTTGAGAAATGGCAGTTAAGAAGCCTATGGCCTCCAATCTTTGTTCCCTAACAGTTGTCAGAGAACCATCAAAGCCAGGGTGGGAACAGATACCCTTCTCAGAGCCCAGACAGGAAAAGCAGCTGCTCTCTGGCTATGGAAGATTCCCTGATGGTGGTTCACTCACCCTCCCCTCTGAGAGTTTGCCTGTGTATATATGCATATACTTCCTAGCTGGGGGTTTCTACTCTTACAACTTTGGATCCTAGGCCTGTGAAAACCACTAGCAATGATTCTACAGGTATGTTGGCTACAAAGGACAGAGTTGTTGTGCCATCATCAGCAATCCCTTCCTGAATCTATCAAACTGCTTTCTAGTCCCACTCTGCCACAAGGCCAAGCTGGCCTTCTTACAGGCCACTACAGTTTATAGGCTGCACACACAGTTTGCGTCCAGTACAAATATGTAGCTAGGGCAAGCAACAGCTGGCCAGAGGAGGCAGGGAGAAGGGGAAGTACCACAGGCTTGAAGCTGACCCAGCTTGGGGAAATTGCACCTCTAGAACCCAGACAGTGATATTTTTCCTTAGACCTGGCTGGTACTTCAATTCGGAGTGCAAGCAGCTTCGTGGCATTTGGGTGACCTAGCCCCCAAAGTATGAGTTGCCTGCCAGGAGGGACTTGTATACCAAGTCTCAAATTGTGGTACGTAGCGGACCAGGTAGGAGAATGGGAATTCTTTTCCTGCCTTCATCACCCCACCCTTTTGTAATATTTTCCTGTTAGCAACCGAAGCCAGTGGAGTTGTTCCTAGGGGCCCTCTGGACTGCCTCTACTTCCTGGTACAAGGCCATGAGAATAAAGGCTTTCTGCCTGAAGGTCCCCCTGGTTTAGCACTAATAGCTTGGAATCCTGGCGGGAATCCTTGCCCTCGCACTTCCAGCAAGATTCTAACCTCCCTCCCTCCCTGCTAGCCTGCCTCTCTCTCTCTCTCTCTCTCTCTCTCTCTCTCTCTCTCTCTCTCTCTCTCTCTCTCTCTCCCTCCCTCCCTCCCTCCCTCCCTCCCTCCCTCCCTCCCTCCCTCCCTCTCTCTCTCTCTCTCTCTCTCTCTCTCTCTCTCTCTCTCTCTCTCGTGCGCGTACACCTACACACACACACACACACACACACACACACACACACACACACACACACACACACACACACGACAAAAACTACTCCCGGAACCACTGAGGTGAATGCGGAGCATAAGGCCAGGGTCAGTGAAGGGACTGTCCCCATCACCAACAAGTTGCTGGCCGAGATAACAGCTGTGGGAGGGGGAAGGGAGCCGCAGGCAGCCACGACTGAACGGTTGCGATCTAGAAAATTCAACAAGAGGCCGCCACAGTGGCGGCGGCTCCAATTAGCTGAGCCAACAGGGAAGGCAGAGAGCGAGGCAGCGGCCCTGCCGATCGTGCCCGGGGCGAGCAGGCGGGAGGGGGCGCGGGGCCTCGGAGCTGCCCGGGCGGCCCTCGCACGGCCCCTCCCGTGGGCTCACGGAGCGCGCCTGGTGTTTACATACTGTCCTTCCGACACGGGATCAAGTTTCAGGCCGCGCTGGAGGCGCCTGGGGCCGGCCACAGGCCGGGGAGAAGGGAAGAGCTGGAGCGGGATCTAAGGCCGCTCTGCACCGCCGAGAAGGCCCGGCCGCGCGTGGCCACAACTAGTGTAGCCCTCCCTCCTAGCTAGGGGTGAGAAGTCTACGGTGTAGGCTGGCAAAGACAGGTGGGGCTGCAGAGCGCTGTCCAGAGGGAGAAGCACCTCTGGGTCGCGAGTGAAATCCAGAGCACACCAGGGTGTGAGAAGTCACTGGGGGTGGGAGGGTGGCTGTGCGATTGGAACCCTTTGAGTCGTCCCCTTTGTGAGCTCTTCTCCTCCCAACTCCTTTGATAGACTACCCGATCCAGGCTATTGTTGGGGGCAAAAGGTCTGTGAACTGCAAAAACACAAAATTGGAAGCGACCTCTCGCTTTTCCTGGCGCACCCAGGCCTCTGCGATGAGGAAGTCTCGAGAGGAGTGCCCGAGGGTCTGGCAGTTGCTGTCAAGTGTGGGCAAGTGAGCTCCCGCTGCAGACACATTGTAAACAGCCGCGTGCGCGCCCTCCTAGCCAGGGGTGGGCACCTCACCCAAGCACCCAGTGTCCCTTCGGGCTCCCAGGCCAGGCTTCTGTAGCAAAGACTGAAGAAAGAAAGCCCCCCACTACCCCACCACCTCGCGCGCCGCCACCTGGATCCTGGAGAGTGTTCTGAACCTGCAGAGGCGCCAGGTGCTGCTGGGAGGGGAAGAGTCAGCCTGTCCCCCTCCCTGCTCAATACTTGCATTGTTCCAGAAAATAGGGGAAGCATTAGGCTGCTGCCCCCAGGGAAACACAAAACTTCTTTTTTTGAATCTCGGAAAGGGCGGTTGACTGTATTTCGAAGTTCCCGAGATCGGCCAAGGAAGGGAAAAAGCGAGGGGCGGGAGGAGACCGGGAGGCTTCGGACAGAGGCCAACTGACAACGTGGGAGGAAAGCAGCTCAGGGTGACCAGGCTGGAGTCTCAGGAACTCAACTCAGCGTGACGGTGCTTCGCCAGTTCCATCGAACAGCCAGCTAGGCCAAGTAGTGCTTGCCCAGCCGACGGCTGCGCCAGCTTCCTGCCCTGCCTAGGACCGCAGAGCAGTAAGGCACGCCACCTCTGGCTGGCTTAGTATAGCAGGATGAGGGTATACAAATAAACCCTAAATCTCTGCACAGTGCACACACACACCCCCTCCATGTCCACAACACAGTGGACCCAGGCCAGTTGGTGGGTCATCCGCTTCAGTCTTTCAACCTGATGTGAAAGGCAAAGGCCCAGTGAGCCGCTCAGCCAGCCATTACGGTTGAGCTCAACCATAAGGTTGGGATATCTTGGGTCTCATTTGTTGACTGCCTGTCCCTTCTGCTCCCACCCCGTCTCTGCCTAGCTGAGGGTACCACCACGTTAGCGATGTTAGTCAGTAAAAAACAGGCAAAGGGAAGAATAAAAGCAAATTTGCTATCGTTCCCCTGACTGCCACCTCTCAGTTAACCTTCCCCACATTTAAGGAAGGGGAGGGCACCTAGACTATGTCCCATTCCCCGTGGGACGCTCCCCTCCGTCTCGGAAGCTCAGACTACGAAGGAGGGTTTTCCCCCTTCCCCAAGGGCTCGCAAGGTTTCTAACTTCCTCTAAACCTCCCTCCTCGCTCCGAAAAGCCCCGAGGAGAGGAGCAGAGAGGAAGCAAGCCGCTAGTGTGCTAAATGAAGACCATGTGTGAGGATGGCGGCATCAGTGCGGCGGCCGGGAAGGGGGTGGTGAAGGCCGGTCCGCGGCCCAGGGCTCCAGGTCGAGGCAGACAGCCTGCCTGGGCTTTGGGGACTCAAAGCCGGGAGCGAAGTTGTGTGTGTTTGTGTGTGTCTGTGTGCCTCTGTGTGTGTGTGTGTGTGTGTGTGTGTGTGTGTGTGTGTGTGTGTGTGTGTGTGTGTGCACGCGCGCGCGCGCCCGGTATCTGCCGCGCCGCGGGGGGCGGGGGCGGGGACGCAGCCCTGACTTCCTGGGCCGCAGCTGCGACCCAGGGCGCAAGAGCAGATCTCGCTCCGCGGCGGTGGTGGCTCGGGCCCGCCACGCTCGCAGCTGAGAATCAACAAAGAGAGGCGGCAGGAGAGCGGGGGAGGGGCGCGGCCGAGCGTTCGCTGGCTGCTGTGGAATAATAAAAAATAATTAATAATGATAATAAGAGAAAAATCCTCCGGGTTTTTGGCACTGGGCTTCCGTGTGGCTGCAGCGGGAAGCACTCTGTCCTTGACGCGGCCTCTCCCGCCTGGTCTGACTACCCTTCCCCCTCCTTCGCCCCCTCCCCTTCCTGGGAACCGGGAAAAGAAAGGTCTGCAGCTGACAAATATTATCCATTCTCCCCATCGATCGCGGAGTGTACAGATGTGAGCGCTTGATGTGCCCGCGGAGCGGCGGATCCTCCCTGCTCGCTCGCTCTCGCCCAGGCTCCGCTCGCCGCCCCCCTCCTCCCCCTTTGTTCTCCTCCCCTTTCCCTCTCTTTAAATAGATTTCAGGGCGCTGCCTGTTGGAGAGCAGCTGGCGATCTCTCCAGAGAGAGAGAGAGAGAGAGAGAGAGAGAGAGAGAGAGAGAGAGAGAGAGAGAGAGAGAGAGAGAGAGAGAGAGAGAGAGAGAAGCCCGAGGTGCCCCTGTCACCAGCCTCCCCTCCCCCACCTGCCCTTCCCGCTTTGAGCCCACCTCCCCCTTTTCCAGTTTCCAAAACAGAAAACACCAGGAACACCCACGTCCACTGCATCGCGAACCTCGGAGCCTTTGGACGCCTAGCGCTGTCCCCGTGCTGTTCCTTGTTTCTGTGAGGGAAAGGAAAGCGCAGGGAGGTTGCACAGCGCCTTGACAGAAGATCCGAGGGTCGAGATCTTCCCTTGGCAGCATCAGGGACAGTGACCGGGTCACGCTAAAAGGGTACAGTTTACTCATTAGGAAAAAGTCGGGCAAGGCGGCCCCTTTATTCCTCTTTTGCAAATGGCAGATTAAGCAGGCGGCGCTCGGCTTCAAAGGGGCCAGTCCGCCCCACAAAGGGTTAACCCTTCGCCCATAATCACAGACACACTCACACGCGCGCACAGTGCGCCCTCCCCGCTCGCTAGAGCGCCGGCCCCGGCCCGCAGTGCACCCGGGGCTGGGGGAGTAGCTTGGGGGGGAGGGGCGGGCTTAACCAGGCCGCTCCACTGAGCCTGGGCCACCTCGCCGTCTGTCACTTAAATGATTGTCCTCCGCTCCGCTCAGTGCGGTCAGTACGGGCTGTTAACAGGCAGTTGCAATCAGTTTCCGAAAGGTCAGCCAAGGTCCTCCGGCTCTCGCAGACGGAAGGCATTACGAAACCGCTTTTGTATCTGCAGGCACTTTAGTAAACGAAGCAAGGAGGGCTCACCCCAATGCCGCCGCTGCTGGGAGCCCTAAGAGGGTCGTGGGCGGCGGGGAGAGGGAGCCCGCACACCCTCGGACTGGGCTAGGCAGCTAGGAAACCAGCGGCCAAGTGACCTAGGCCCTTCGTGTTCCGATGGGGAAGCGGAAGGTGGGCAGGCTGTAAGGGAAAGAGAACTGGGAGGAAGTGGGAGAGACGTCTTGGTTCCTCTCCACTCCCGGCCAGCGGCCCACACCGGGTCCTGGACCGAGGTGGGTGGCCTTGGGGACAGGGAGACCTCCACTCTCTCTCTCTCAGTCTCTCCCTACATGCGTAGGTGGTGAGGAGGGTGATAGGGGGAAAGACCCTCCTAAAGACAGCGAATCCCCGCGCGATGTCTGAAGACACTGCTGCCGCCGCCGCTAGAAGTCGTCCATCAGCAACCAGTCCAACCTGCCAGTGATAATGTGCGATCAACACCAAATCACCCCCGCCAGGCGCGATCCATCATCGCAGCGCTCCGCAGGCCCCTGTGAGCCTGACTCGCGACTGGAGGTGGGGAGGGGGCCGTAGAGCAAGAGATGGTCACCCAGCACACCCGAACTCAGCGCACCTCACTGCCCTTCCTGGACACATGCACCTTGGTGTTCGTAACTCTCCAAGTTCCCCAGCTACAGAGTGCAAGCACTGTGGCTCCAGAGTGGGCACGGTCACTTAGGAGCCCGCATGTCCTCCACACCCAGTTATCCTGGTCACACCCAGCAAAGCCATCCTCTTCTTGGCTTTGCCCTGCCTGTCCCCTCCCCCCTCCTTCGAGAAAGCGTGGCTGGCGGGAAATTAATATTTAATATCGTGAAATTGATTAAAGGGCTGGAAGCCGGCGATGGATGGGGGAAGGGTAGGGTCTCAGAGCGTAATTAAAGATCTGGGAGTGGTGGCAGGTTCTGGTTTGCCCTGGCCCCACACGGCCTTTGTGAGGCCCAAGCAGGGTCGGGTGGAGTTGAGCCAGCAGTAGCGTTTGAGGTCCTAGTTTCTGGCACTCGCTGGGGAGCGCCCTGTCTAGGAAATCTGGAGTAAACCTAGCTCATCTAGAGGTTACAGGGGGAACAGAGCCCCCCCCCCCTTTTGCCTGCCTGCATCGCGGGCTCCTCTCTGCCCTGGAGCCAAAGGTTCGAATGTTTCAGGTCTTAGATTTTGCTAGGTACAAAAGTCCCTTCAAAATCCAGGAAGCCCTAGACCTCCTGTCACTGTCTTCACTCTAGGCGGGGCTTAGGAAGCCACCACCAAGGCATGGCTCTAATGGGACTCTCAAGCAGGACTTGTGGACAGACTCACATCCTGCAACTAGGGACCTCTAAGGCTGGACTTGCTGGGGTTCCCGCCGATTCTCTGAGGTCCAGGCCCCACCCCGGACCCACTCATGCCTGGGGCTGCTTAACTCGTTCAGCTGCGTTGCAGATGGGGCCTGCTGCTTCAGGCTGCTGTCTCCAGAGAGTCGTCATCGAAACCAGCTAGGCCGGCAGCCTGTCTAGATGTTTAAGGTTACAGTGCTTCCAGAGAAGGGCTGGGCTACTAGGGATGGTGGTGCAGGTGAGGTGCTCCAGGCACCTGGGGAGGCATTAGGTAGGTACTAGGTCAGCTGCAATATGTTGGCTCTGTTAGCTTTAGAAATCGTATGGTTGAGCATGGTAGGACAGGGCTTTGATTCCAGTCCTCGAGAGGCAGAGGTAGACAGATCTCTATGAGTTTGAGGCCAGGACTACTACAAAGACCCGGCCTCAAAAAACAAAACAAAACAAAAACAAAAAACCTGGGGGCCTGCAGAAATGACTCAGTGGTTGGTTAAGAGCACTGTTTGCTCTTCCAGAGGACCTGGGTTCAATTCTCAGTACCCACATGGCAGCTCTCAACTGTCTGTAATTCTAGTTCCAGGGAATCTGGCATCCTTTCACACATACAATGCAGACAAAACACTAATGCAGCACATAAAGTAAAAAGAAATAAATTTTTAAAAACCTAATAGTTGGTTCCAGTGATGGATGAGCCCAACTCAGTGTCTGGACTTGTTCATGTCTTGAACTTTGTTTTTGCATATGATTTATTAATTTTTTTTCATTTTTATTATTTATTTATTTATTTTTGCAAAAACACGAAGTCTGCAAAGTATCAAGTGCACAGAAGGGAGAAAGCACACATGGAATACAACTAGCAGCATCATTGATTCTAATCAAGCAGGAGACCCTGAGGGCCAGGCTGAATGCAGGTCCACTGAGGGAAGGTCAGGACCAGAGAGGATTCGGTTTAGCCTAGAGTTTATTGCTGTACTTGAACAAAGTGCTAGGGGCTGCCTAAACTGGGGCAAGAGAGAGGTAATTAAAAGGGGAACTACTGAAGGAAAGAGAAGCTGGTGTGGCTGCTGCTGAGGTGGGTGGAGGAAGTGTTTTCCTTCAGAATAACAAACCAGTGCAAATGTTATGCAGAACGACTTCGTTTCATCAAAACAAAACCCCAACCTTCACATTAAGCCTCTCTTCCAAAGCTGATAGGCAACATGCAAACTTTAGACAGAACCTTGAGGTGGTAGGAGGTGTCAGCCAACAATTTACAAAATGTAATTGGGAAGCTTTCCTGGGTACTTCTATTCCTCCCATTGAGATTCTACCAGCATCAGCCCCTCCCTGGTTGGGAGGGGGCGCTTCTGACCTCTCAACTTGAGCCCTGCGGGAGATCACTCAGAATGCACGGCATTCATCAATGCCATTTCTAGTAAATTGGACCTAAGGTTTCTTAGTGTCCTAGGAGGAAGGCAGCCTACACAGCGCGCATACCGATGTCAGAGCAAATGGGGGGGGGGGACTTACTCTGTCGCTTTTACTAGATACTACTATGCATTTTCCAAGACAGTTCTGGTGACTTCAACAGAATCGTACTCCATGGTGGCTACGAAACTGGGCTCCGAGGTTGGAGGAAACGTTTTGAGTGTGAAGCTTGCACCTAGTGGTCCTAGCTGGTCCTCTGTCCACCAAGAGTAACTTGAAATCCAGCCTCACACTCCTTGTCCCAAAGCTTGGTCCTCCTAATGAGAGGAGTCTCTCAGTCATAGTGAGGTCATAGTGAGGGTGTGAGAAAGTATTCTGGTGTGACGTTGAGCAGTGGGGCTATCTGAGGAAGTGGAGGAACTGAGGCTCGGGTCGCTCCCGCCAGAGGAGGTGCGGCTTCCCGCTCGAGGCCAGCGTTCGCTGCGGCGCCGGGCTGGGGGGCTGCAGGCACCTTTCGCGGGGCGCAAGTGGCCCGCGTGGCTGCGCGCCCGCCGCCATCTTGACCGGGAGGCGCGGGCCGCGCTGCCCCCAGCGCTGGCTCAGTAGAGCCACAGACTAGGCGGAACGGACCTCACGATCATCCCCAAGCTGCCGGGGTCGCGAAGCGTGCCGCCTGGGCTCCCTCTAGAACCCCCACCGCACTGTGGGCCACGTGGACCTTCTCCCCACAGGCTACAGGAGAGTGGTGACCCTCCGTGAAGCCGCGGCTCACGAGCTTCCCTTTCGCCAGTGCGGGCTGTAATTCCGACTAACCTAGCACCTCTTCTTGTCGAGTGGCCAGCACGTTAGCAACTCTGGGCACACAGCGCTCTGTTAGTTAGCATACCCCGGAACTTGGGCCTCTGTCCCCAACTGCAATCTGCCAAGACAGCTGCGAAGGAGGGGGAGGAGGTTTGAGGCTTGCAGCACAGTCCCCAGCATTCAAGGGTTTTCCAAGGCCCCCTCTCAGTGCGAGACGATTTCAAAGTTACCAGGGTTTACAAGGGCCCTTGATTAGAGAAGGATGCAACATTATGTGTCCTTTTCTTTTTTCTTTTTCTTTTCTTTTTTTTTTTTTTTTTTGAGGTGTAAAATGTGTTGAAGGAAAACTTTGGTAAGAACTTAAGAGAATGAACAAGCGCAAAGGTGAATTTTTAAAAAGACGCCTCAGTAGCAATTTACAATCTTAGCAGAAAGGCCGAATTGCAAATATCTAGACACAAATAAAAAGCCTGTGAAATCAAAGGCCTGGGGAAAGGATCCATTAAATCATTTTTAAAAAAATCACCTTTATTTTTAGAAGTGTACATCAGTGCTAGGGAGAGGAGGATAAAAATTTACCAACAGTGAATCGGTTGTGGTGGTGCACACCTTTAATCTCAGCGTTCAGGAGGCAGAGGCAGGCAAATCTGTGTGTACAGAACAGCTTGGTCTACAAAGCAGACCCCAGGACAGCCTGGGCTAGACACAGAGAAACTGGCTAGAAAACTCAAAAAAAAAAAAATTAATTAACTAATTAATTAAAACTTAGTAACAGAGAATAGTTTCAAAGTCCCAGGGAATAACAGTCATTACTTCTGAAGGGCTGCTGTTTAAGAAGAAGGATGAAAGTTCATTTAAAGTAAGCCAAACACAAAGAATGAGAGACTCTGGATTCATTTGCCCAGCCCCTAACATGGAGTGTGTGGTAAAGAAGCAATTTTCAACCAAAACAGTCCGTTTGAAATCAGTAAGATGCTGGATGTTGTTGGTGCACGCCTTTAGTCCCAGCACTTGGGATGCAGAGGCAGGTGAACATCTGTGAGTTTGAGGCCAGCCTGGTCTCCAGAGCTAGTTCCAGGACAGGCTCCAAAGCTAGACAGAGAAACAAACAAACACACAAACAAACAAACAACACCCAAAAAGAAATCAGTAAGACATCCCACTCCATGTTCATTACAAATAAACATTTTAAGAAAATAAAACTAACAGAGAACTCAGTGACCCAAGCCTATGATTCTCAGCACATGACAGGATGAATGGGGGGAGGGGCCTTGACAAGTTTAAGGTCCTTCTCATCTATAAAATGAGTGCTACACGGCAAGACAAAATGCAAAAATTAATTCCACCAGGGTCGGGGTAGGGGTGGAAATGTGATCTCAGAAAATGGCCCAGCAGTTAGGAGCACTTCCTGTTCTTGCAGAGCACTGGAGGTGGCTTCCCAGACCTCATCTCATATTTGGCCAACTCAACTCTAACTTAAGGTTCTAATGTCCTCTTCTAGCCTCTGTGGGCATCTGAACCCACATGTCTACACACACACACACACACACACACACACACACACACACACACGATAAAATAATTTTTTTAATGTATCTTGTGTGTACAGGGCATTCGTGTCTGTGCACCATGTACAAGCCTGGTGCCTGAGGAGGCCAGAAGAGGACACTGAACACCCAGAACTAGAGTTGCCTATGTGGGTGACTGAGACACCATGTGGTTGTTGGGAATTGAACCTAGGTCCTCTGGAAGAACAGCCAGTGCTCGTAATCACTGAGCTACCTCTCCAGCACCAAAGCTCTAAATATATACATAAAGACAAGTAGGGCAAAATGGTGCCTTTAAAATCCCAACATTTGGAGGGAGAGGCAAACAGATCTCTGAATTTGAGGCCAGCCTGGTCTACCTGGTTACTTCCAGGACTAAAGCCAGAATTATATAGTGAGACCCTGTCTTGAAAAAGAAAATGTTAAACAAACAAAAAGGAAATGTAAGCACCAAAATTATTTTGTCTGAGCATTTTCTCTATGTGATTACAAAATGTGATTGTGATTATAAAATATGGGAACAAATTCATTAACATTGAGATCTCACACTATAATAGGGACAGGGAGAAGTATGGAAACCTAAAATCCTGCTTTACCATTTTAAGACATCAACAGATGAAGCTGACATGGGTTACACTCAAAACAGGCCCCATCCACATTATTTAGAGACATCAGGACACTTCACAGCAAGTAAACCACACAGGGAATACCTACAAGGGCCTAGTTTTTTGTGCCCAGCTTTTACTTACAATTTGCCTTCATAAGCTTTAGGTAAATATGATGTCCTTAAAAATATTTTTTAAGCCAGGCAGTGGTGGCTCATACCTTTAGTCCCAACACTTGGTAGACAGAGGCAGGAGGATCTCTTGTGAGTTCCAGGCCAGCTTGGTTTTCAAAGAGAGTTCCAGGACAGTCTCCAAACCTACAGAGAAACCCTGTCTTGAAAAACTCTGTGTGTGTGTGTGTGTGTGTGTGTGTGTGTGTGTGTGTGTGTGTGTATTTGTATTTGTATTTAGGGTGGGAGAATCAGAAGTTCAAAATCAGTCTAGGATACGTGAGGTCCTGTCAAAAACAAAAACAATGCCCAATATGGGGAGGTAATTTAGTTGGTAAAGTTCTTGCCTAGCATTCATGAAGCCCTAGGTTCAATCCTCAGCATGTCATAAAACAGATTCTGGTGGCACATGCTGTAATCCCAGTTCTGTGAGGTAGAGCCAGGAAGGTCAGAAGTTCAAAGTTATCCTTGGCTGTGTAGGATTTTGAAGATGGGCTACAAGACCTTCTATTTGGGAAAGACAAATACCTAAGTACTTAGAATAGTAAAGTTTGAGAATTCCAAGTCACTAAGAAATAACTGATGCCCTTTCAACATACCACACTCAACTTGCTCAAAGTCCTGAGCATGGGGTTTGTCCATGGTGTAGAAAGTGGCAGGCAGGCATCCTGGTGATGTAGTTTGGAGGTAGACTTTGCCTAGCACACAGGGAGCCTGGGGTACTATCCTCAGCAGAGAGGGGTACTATCCTCAGCAGAGAGGGATTAAGACAGATGCCAAAAGGACACACACACTCAGGAAACCCATGAAGAGGGTAGATGAACTTCCTGCTCCTGGCCTATGGATTCCTGGTTATAAGGGCAGAATAGGCACTTAAAATTAAATGCCTTTCTCTGGAAAGAAGTAGTTATGGATTTATTGTCTGGATATCTTTCATTTCAAAGTTGTGTTCATTTGTTTATGGTGCAGTTTCTGGGACCCAAACCAATGCCTTGCACAGGCTAGACACTTTTGCATTTACTAAATGTTTCAGCTCTTTAGTGTGGCTTGTGAGTTACAAGGAGTTTATAAAGATGTCAAACTCTGTTGTACCACCTTGTAAGGTCTTATGCTCAAACACACCAAGGCACAAAGGCCTGTCATCATAAGTACACCTTAAAGGCTACATTTTCAAAACCAAAGAAACTATCTGTCTCACCCCCAAAATATCCCTCCTTACTTTCAAAATAAGACATCTAGGTACAGTGATATACACACACACACACACACACACACACACACACACACACACACACACACACCAAGCCTAGAATGGTTCCAGTAACTTAAGAACACTAAAGTCTGCAGATGAGACATGAGCAAATAAAGATCAAGTGTAGAAGCCTACTGCGCCAAGGAGCTGGCCAACACTGGTTTGCCTTGCATCCCGAGTTCCTAGGAGGTCCTTTTGCTCTCCACCTTGCCTTATGTCACCTTTCTTTTCTTCTTGATCAGAGGCAGAATGGGCTTCCCCTGTTGCTTAGTTCTGACCCAGAAGGTTCCTACTGAGTCTCAGTTTCTTTGGTTTCTAGCATAAGAACTAGCCTGGCAGACCCTAGTCACATTAAGGGAGCTGTGGAAAACCAGATACACACTGGCAAACAGTACTGGTAAGGGCAACAAAAGTGGATCAGAGTTCACCTATGGCTTCTCTACTCAGTAGGGACTTTAGCTTCCATTGAGATCTAAAATCTGAGCAGCAAAGGGCACCCAAAGCCTTGCTGAAAATGTTATCTTTATCAGGACCAGAGAGATGCCTCAGTGGTTACGAGCCTGGGATCAATTCCTACAGCACCACCAGGGCTACTCAGAAACATCTGTAACTACCTTTCCAGGGGTTCCAATGCCCTCTTCTGGCCTCCACAGACACCAGGCATTCACATGGTGTACAAACACACATTCAGGCAAAATATCCAAACACATAAAAATTTTTAAGTGATATCTTCACTAAAGAAAGCAACCCACAGTGAGGAGAGACTTCTGGATGTTCAAAAATAGGAGAAAAGATTTTGATTTCAGATTTGGGGAAGGTGTGTCATCTTAACAGGGCCAGAGAAAATAATAACCACGAATTCCAAGGCCAGACAAAATCATGGTTTTCCACCACATTTTTATCTCTGTCTCCTAGTCAGAGTCACAATGAAATAGCAGATCAAAGGCAGAGGCAAATACAATTATGCTGCCTGTGAAACCCCTAGCATGAAATTAGAAGTCAAACTCTCCATTCAGGGGTTAGAAAGAAGGATAATGGGAAGCTGGGGCCCTGGAGATGTACCCAGCCCCTTTCAGTCACAACACTATCCATGCCGTGTATTTAAAACCACACCAGGGGTGGGGTACAAACATCAAGTATTCAAGTAATTTCGTATTCTTTTTTTTCCACCACACTTACTTTAGGAAATGTGTTGACTATATTCCTAGCTTTGTACTATAAAGATATCTGTACATGGGGGCGTGGCATTATTTGTAAGGCAAATGTGACAGTGTTGCCTGGAACAATGGAGGACTGCTGCATATTGCACCCCAAATGGCAGGTGAAAGATAGCAGCAGACATGGGTAGTCTCATCCATTACCTACTTTCCTTTCAATACTGAAATGCCAAAGAGCTGTCTGACCTACCACTCAATTCTTCTTCAGTCCTTCCTACGCTTGACAAGCTCACAGAGAGAGTTGTCTTTTGATATTTTCTATTTTTCCTAAAATCCATATTTGCCTTATAGCTGTATTTCTTTTACCCTGGCCTAATTTTAGCTCTTTGCTTTCCTCTGCCCCCGTATAATTTATGAGGCCTCTGGAGGGTGTAAGTATCTATTAGAAGGTAGACTATTCAGTTTAGAGCCACTGCTAATTAAGCTAAGCTCTCAAGAGTGCCTGTCATGATGTTCCCCCTCCCCCCATGGTCACAAGTCCTGAGGGGTACAGTTTTTGTCCTTTCCCCGTGAATTTCCATGGGCTACGACCCCAATGGTAACTAGTGAATATGACACGAGTGACACGGCATGACTTTTGAGGGCAGGTCAACTTTCAGACTTATTTGCTGGAGTACTTGTTCTGGGTACCCAAGGTGCTGCTCGGGATTCTGTCTTATCACTCACTTCAGCCAGCAGTGAGGATGCTCAGGCCACAAGGGGAGCCTTGAGTTTTTGCTGTGGGGTGAAGGTCAGGGCCCAGACAACAACCAGACATAAGTGGAAAGTGGGGATACTCCCCATATGATTCCAGTCCCCCCCCAACTGTTGAGTCTTTCCATCAAATTTCAGATTTACAAAATCTGTGAGCAGAATTAAACTGCTTCTGTATTCAGAACATTCCCTACAATGACATACTGCAGAGGACATCCATTTCACAGCATCTTGCTAAATCTGTGGGGGAGGGACCTGGGTTAAAAACTACTGCCAACTAGATGGCTCATCCATTGGTTAAAGGTGCCTGCTACCTAATTTGAGGACCTGAAAGGCAGGTGGATCTCTGAGTTTGAGGCCAGCCTGGTCTACAGAGTGAAGTCTGTCTCAAAAAATCAACCAATCAATAAATAAATAATGCGATTTTAAAAAGTGTTGTTGGACATGTAGCTCTGTGTGCGAAGCCCCAGCTTCCATCTCTAGCACAGTAAAAAAGACAAGAGAGAACAGATCTAAAAAGGAAGGATGTTGGGCATGTGTGATCTCAAATCTGCCACCTTTAGTAATACAATGTTCAATGGTTGCCTTTAATCCAAGCACTTGGGAGGCAGAGGCAGGTTGATTTCTGTGAATGTGAAGCTAGCCTGGTCTACTTACCGTGTTCCAAAACAGCCAAGGCTATGCTCTGTAGGGTGATCCTGTGTAAACACCACCGTCACCCAGCCAAAAGTGGGGGGTGGGGGGAAGAGGAGGGGCCAGAAGTTAAAAGCACTGACTGCTCTTTCAGAAGATCCAATTTTGATTCCCAACACCCACAGGATAGCTCCCAGCAGTCTATAACTCTGATTCTAGGGGATCTGACACCTTCTTCTGGCCTATGAGAGCACCAGGCAGTCACAGGCTGCACAGACATACATGTAGAGAAAACACTCATTAAAAAAAAAAAAACCGAAAAACAAAAAACAAAAAAACACTCATAAAATTGGTTTTCAAAAGTTTTTAAATTGTGGCTTTTTCTCCCCTGTTCCTTGTTTTAAGACAGTCTCAATATGTAACGTAGGCTAGAGTCAAACAAATTTGGGAAATTCCTGCTTGTGCCGTCAAGTGTCCAGATTACAGGCATATGGCACCTCCCCCAGCTCACAACATTGCGATCTTCATAACACTCCCGCAGGATGCTGACCTATGTCTTCCTGAGAGTACATCTCACATCCCCTTGCCCTGTGAAGGAGTATCACCGGTTGTTCTCTCCTGACCTACACTGGCTGCCCAGGCAAGCAGCAGAAAGCAAGGACTCCCCCCCCCAGCAGGGTTTGCTTTTCCACCTATTCTCCCCTCCCCCCTTCTCTCTTGTCTTCTGTTGGCTGGAGAGATCAGTCTGCCTTTCTGAGAAGAAAAGGAATGGCAGGTGATCCAGCTTCTGCTACTCCCTTCCTCGCTCCTACACGAAATTTTCGTTCCCTGACTCCAACAGTCCAGCTTCTGCCACACCCCAGTCACATGAGTTTCCATTCACAAGGCTAGGCCCTTCTACTGAATCACCCCAAGGGGACTCTGCTTCTCACCCTTTCCCCATGAGGGCAACCCACTGACCTTGGTCTTAAGTCTGTTCTCCTGGGAGAGATCTGAGTAGGGGACTTGCAGTCTCAGTGTGAAAGGCTGAAGAAGGGAATGCCCCCTCCCCAATACAAGCAGAGCAACTAGGGAGCAAAGGACAAGAGCCAGCTGACTCTGGAGCATGAAGCAGGGAGGCTCCCTTGAGGCCAGGAGTTTAAGACCAACGTGGGCTACCTAGAAAGGTCACTTCACTGGGGGCCGAGGGTGTGCAGGAGGGAGATGGTTCATGGTTAAAGCTCTCATCACCCAACTGCTCAGGGCTGGAGTTCAGATCCCCAGAATCCACAGAAAGGCCCAGGAGACAAAGCAAACTGGCTAGTGAGACTAGCCATATCTTCACATTCTGGGTTTGATTAAGACTCCCTGCTCAGGGAATACAGTGGAGAGGCAGTCCACAGACTAACACAAGAAAAGGGAAGGGGGCCACTCAAGCAAGCTGCAGATGCAGCTCAGCATTAGAACATTGGTCCAACATGCATAAAGTGGGAGCCCCATCACTACCAAAGAAAGGGAGGGGTAGGCTCTGGTTCTGGCATTCACAAGACTCTGGCTTTGATCCCCAGTGTTGCAAGTAATACAACCACAATGTGGAGGGGGAAATGACCTAACTGCGGGTGTATGGTGGGATAGGGTTGGGAGGATAAGAAGTGGGGAGCACTGGAACAGAGGACAATTCAGAGCAGCAGTAAAGAGAAGCAGGCAACACCCACCCCTTCCCTGCCTAATGCTAGGGGATGGACGTGTCAAAGATAAAATACAACTACAATAGACAGGCAGAGGTCAGGGCTGAAGAGACACCTCTTAGGCCCCAGCTGCTGGCCACTCTTCTCTGGCAGCCTGTCCCCAGGACAGGAGAGATAGCCCCCTGCCTAGAAACTAAGACCTCAGGCTGGAAAGCTCCTTCCAATTGTTCACAGCTTCTAGGCTGCCCGCCTGCAGCTCCAAACCACACTATAACCCACCTGGAGCTCACTATCTAACCCAGGGTAGCTCTTGCAGTGCTGGGATTATGTCATGAGCCACCATACTCAGTAAATTCCTCCTCCTTCTCTTCATCCAAGCCACCACCTCCTCCTCCCCCCCTCTTCTTTTTCCTCCTCCTTTTTTTGGTGGTGCTAGATAAAGAACACCCCTTCTCCACCCCCCCCCCCAAGAGTAGGCACCAAGTGGCAGTAAAGCACCAGTCCTGGATGCAATTTTTTTCTTCTAATTCAAACCCCGAGCCAGTAAGACTCAGCTAGGAGCTACCACAACACACACACACACACACACACACACACACAAACACACACACACACACACACACACCCCACACACACACTGCATTCCAAACACTCAATACCAACTCTTCCTTCCCTTCCTCAAGAAAAAGGGCAGGATATTTACTAAGAGTTTATTATGCTTTCCCTGGAACTTTCTGTGTAATTACTTCGTCTGATCTTCTCCCGACTCCTTGCATAGGCATTCTCATGCCCATTTTACAGAGAAGGAAACTGAGGTTCCAGGAGATTAAGCACTGTTGGGCAAGAACTACTATGTTAAGCCTAGATATATCTTGTTCCAGACCTTTTCCACCACAGCTGTTATTGACTATGTATTTGAATGGCTTACTTTGTGCCACGGCCTACGGGTAAATAAAACTGTTGCTGTCCTTGAAGAATTTGGAGTTTAGTAGGGGAGACAGATTATAATGCAATGTCACAGGAGGATACTCTGAGTACCTTAGGGACTGTTCTAAATATTTCCATCTTCCTTCCTAACCCTCTCAGACCTGGTCCTTCCTTACAGCTCTAGCTGCTGGCTTCCCTCCTGTGCCTCTTTCTGTAGGGTCTGTATCTACAAACCCAGCAACAATCCTAGAACCCTAATTGCCTTGCTTGGGTAGACTTTCGTGGCCTCTCAGGTACCAGAGAAGCTTCCACTCTGGGAACACCTGGCTGACTTAGTTGAGAAATGGGCTCAGGGGCCCCAACACCAGGCAGGCTGATGGACCCTTCCAAGGTTTTCATTGCAGCCTGTTAAAGGGCTTCGGGCTTCCTCTGATGAAAGGCGTTTAAGTGCATCTGCTTATGATTACAGGGGAGGAGAAAGCCAGGCAGTCTCTGGGGCTTTGGACCAGTCATCTGGCTCTACCTTCCTCCCAGCAGAGCTGGCTGCTGGTGGGGCCAGGAGGCCAGGTGTGGGGGCAGGCAGGAAGCAGAGGCAGTCAAGACCCTCCATCTCTACAAGGCCCTGACTCCATCAGGCGGGATTCCCAGAAACAGCATGGTGGCTCACAAATAGCAGGCTCTTGAGAAAGTCAAGTTCAGTGTGGTTGTGGCCCATCTCTACCCAGCAGCGCCTCACTGATTTCTACCCACTTCACTCGCGTCCCAAGAAGTCCCACCCTCGGCTTTTACTGTGCACGCAGCCGGATCTGCGTGGATCCAGCAAGTCGTGACCGTCTTGCAGGCGCTCGCAGACACCCTTGGAATGGCATTTCGACCAGAGCTAGGAGCATTGTCTCTCAGAGGGGACAGTCTCAAGAGTTTCTGAAAGTGATTTAAAAAAGAAGAAAAGAAAGGGGAAGGTGGAGAGAAAACATCCTAAGGAAAAACACATAGTTTCCAAAAGTTAAAAAAAAAAAAAAAAACCCAATGTATTTTTCTCCTTTTCAGCTAGCATGACATAATTTCCCATAAAACAAGAGGATAAACATTAAAACTATTTCTTCTCACTAATTGACAGTCATGCTCAAAGAAGGGAAGAGATTAATATGAAAAAGGGTTTGTCCCAAGTCGCTGTATGTCCCGCACCTGTCTCTATGTGAGCATAAAAAAAGCTCTTGGGGGACCTGATGGGTTAAACACAGTCTTCAGTCCTAGAAACGAAAATGCATTTTCTTCTTCCCGCCCTGATTTAATCCTGCTGCGTGTTATTATTGTCAAGTCTCTTCGCACCACCGTTTCTAAAAAGAAAACCCGTGGGTCTGCACGGCCCTCTGCCGCCTGCTCGGCTTTTACTGTGCACGCAGCCAGGTCTGCGTGGATCCAGCACGTCGTGACCATCTTGCAGGCGCTCGCTGACACCCTTGGAATGGCATTTCGACCAGAGCTAGGAGCATTGTCTCAGAAGGGACACACACTCACACTAAAGGGTTGCAGACCCCTTAGCCAGCCCTCCACGCAACCCATAATTAGAGATGACCTTTGAAAAAGGCAATTAAAATATGGTAATGAAAAAAAAAAGGCTTCAGCCTGCTCCACCTGGCCAGGCTGGGAAGATTCCTGTATCTCATGAATGAACTCTTTCTCCAGAGAAGCTTTGGTTCCCCCCCCCACCTACGCGAGCGAGGGTTCCACCCCCCTACACACACACACACTACTTTCTCTTCCCCTCCCCCACCCACGCTCTAGCAGCCTGGAGCTTGCTGACGGCAGCGGGGCTTTGTCATCGCAACGCACACATAGACACGCACACGCACGCACCGAGCCACCACGGGACCGCGGCAGCCTCTGTGCTGCGTCCTTCCTCGCCGCGTTATCCTCCCCGCCCCCTCTTTTAAAGAGCTTAAATTAGAGCTGCTCCGGACCCTTTCTTCCAGGCTTTAGATGGGCCGAGCTTTGCAACCAGGAGCAGTAGTGGGGAGGAGGGCTTTCCTCGGGATGCGGGATGGGCAAAGAGGACTCTGAACCAAATAAGAGGATACAGGATATGCAGACAGCACGTCATTGTTTTGCCCCTTGTCCCTGCCCAAAGGTCGGTAGAGAACCCGCCAAGCTCACAGCCCACTGGCGAATAAGCATTGGAGAACACCAACACTTGCCCTGGCGACTGAAGGGAACTGTGATATACCCTCCCAAATTCACTCTGGGTTTGGTCTGGGTGGGGCTCATGGCCTGGGCAGGGTCTCCCTGCCCACAAGTGGCCCTCCCCACCCAAATTGCAATGTCATTATGGTGGTTCTTGTTGCTTGAGGCCTTGGGGTTGCTCGGGCCATACGCGCACCCCACTTCTACACTACGCAGAGGGCAAGAGGGGGCCCAGGGACCGGTGATCCCTGGAGACTGCCTGCAGGAGACACCGCATCGGGCCTTCTTCCCGTTCCTCCCGGCTGCCTTCCGGGACTACGAGCACGGAGCCAGGGCGGCCTCTCGCCTTTCATTACCGGGCCTACGAAAGCAGCAGCCCAGGCAAATATGTAGCTATTAAAATTAATCGCCCTGCGTTGTCAGCTGAACATAATGCAAATTATTTATGGGCTGTCTGCGCAATATTTATCATCGTGCAGGCTCCAGGCGCTTAGTGCCTTCTGGCCTACCCCGCCCGCCCTGGCCCGCGGAGGCCGAAGATGAACGCAGGCTGCAGCGGCCCTGGGGGAGGTCTGCGCACCCGAATGGGCTTCCCAGGACGAGGCTGTGTATCAGTCAGCCTTCCAGGCCAAGAGATTCACTTTAGTTTCTACCATTTATTGCTAATGTTTGGAGGTCTACTACATACAAAATTCATAGGACTGTGAAACTTGGGGGTGAAACCACTTTGGACAATTCTGAATCAAACAGACAAGGCCAGATTCCAAGCGGCGATGCAGGCAGAAGATCTTGGGCTGCCCAAGAGAATCTAATGCGACTCAAATCGGTGCCCCAACCTGGGAAACGGATTTGCACTGGGAGAAACTATGGGCACCTGATGTGCCCAACAGATCCGGGCTCAACTGGAACAGTAATTCAGTACCCTCGAAGCCTTAAAACTTGTTTGGTGACTGAAGATAGCAGATTAACTGCTAATTGTCAAAATCCACCGAGCGTTTAGTTTATCACTACTGGGGGCCCCTAGGTATTCGCTGCACTTTTTTATATGCAAAAGCAGCCTTGCTGCCTCCTAAACGGCTTTTGTTTCTCTTTCCAATACAGTGTTTTCGAAAACAGCAGCAACATGCCACCCAACCCCCACTCCAACCTCGCCTTCTGGTTTAAAAAACACAAAACAAAACAAAAACCAGGAGGAAAAATAATCTATAAAACAACTCCCCCCTACTGGTCGGCGCTGGCGTAGGGGCTTTTTACGCAGATCGAGTCGCCCAAGACTGCCGAGGTAAACAGGCTTTCTGAACACCGCTGCTAAATGAATCACGAAGGGGAAGAGCGAGACTGCCAGGCAGCGGAGGCCTGGAGATCCAGCTTGGGCGTCAGGGCGGGAAGTGCTTACGGCGAAGGACAGTGAGATGGAGGTTGGTTAGCCCTCGCCAGAGGTCGTGGAGCCAAGGAAGTGAAGAGGAAGGCCTGTAGAGCCCAGCTGGATTCTCTCCACCGCCACCCCTACCCCACCCCGCGCCAATTCTAGAGGCTGGGTTAAAGCTCATCCTAGGGCTTCATCCCCCTTGCACCTGGCCACCACACGGGGCCAGACAGGCTACTAGAATCCTTCAGGGAAGATTACAGGGCTCCCCTCACCTCCTCAGTTTTAGTAGCTCTAGGCCTCCAGGAAAACAGAAGCAGGCCTAAGTCTTTCTTTTGATATTCAGTTTAAGCAAGTCATCGCCTTGCTTCCTGGTCTTCTCCCAAGATACCTACATCACCTTGCAGTTAGCTGTTCAAATCTGTCAAGCCCTACTTCCGGGGCCCTGTGTGTGTGTGTGTGTGTGTGTGTGTGTGTGTGTGTGTGTGTGTGTGTGTGTGTGGTGGGTGGGCTATCCACCGGCATCTGCTCTCCAGACCCACATTAGGGGACAAGGCCAGGAAGCTACATTGAATTTATATTCTTCCGGTTTTCGTCTTAAAATGTGGTTTAATCCATTTTAAAGGACTCTTTTCGTTCTCATTAACCTCGAATTTTAATGGGGAATTTTCTTAGAACATTCCAAAGATTCTCCCGTTCTTCTGAAACTTAATTTCAAGTGGTGTAAAAGAGAGGGTCCCAAAAGGAAGGTGCTGTTTGGATTCACTGTATCTGCCATATTCTTGCAGGGATTTGAGGGCGGGTTTAGCTCTACTGCCTTTTAATCAACAAAGCACTGGTTTTTCCATATGTGGCAGAGAACAGTACACAGACCGCAGAAACGGGCCCAGCTGCATTTGCAAAGGACTTTAACACTTCCATCTTTTAAACCCACCTAGGGGGACAGAGAAAGTGTTAATATTTCCATTTTACAGACGAGGAAGCTGCCTCCACCACCACCCCCCTCCCAAGTTTCAGAGCGTTTGTCTTCATTGAAGTGAGGTCAGAAGCCAGGTGAAACCTGGCTGTGCTGGTGATTACCCACCCTACCCCGGGTCTGCGTCATTTGGTAAAATGCTGCACCGTTTTCTGGAATTTGCTTAGCTTTCTCCCGCTTGAAGTGGTTACCTTCACAGCTTAAAAAAAAAAAAAAAAAAAAAAAAAAAAAATCGTGGATTGTGTGTTTATTCACTTCCCCCCCACCCAGTCAATTTCCCGGCCACCGAGGACTATTTTAAAGTATTTCTGCAGACAGACCCTATGGCCCCGCCGGAAGTGTTTTATGGACCTGTGAGTCCAGTTAATCCCAGGAGGCGAGGAAAGATTAGTCCAGGGTGTGGGTGTGGGAATCCTGTGTTTAGGTTTATCCCTATGGGAGTGGGGGAGGGGGTCAGTGGCTTTGGCCATATATGCCCCCTCCCCATGAAACTCGACATTTGAACCAACGAAGATGGAGACGGAGGCCTTCAAGCCACAATGAAGTGTGGGCTGGGGCTGGAAGGGGGCCCACGCTCTGAGCCAACACTGAACTTGGAGAGAAAAGTGATGTGAGCCATCGCCACCCCCCCAGCCCGCCCCCCCCTCCACCCGCTCCGGTTTTATCTTTCTAGCCTTGTGAAAAGCAAGAGAGCCGCAACCCGGGAAGGAGCCTGAAACACTTGATCACCAGCCTCCCGCCACTCGTCACGCGAAGATGGCAGGGGATCCCCTGGGTTTCAAGATTCCAGGAAAGGTGTTTTGCCTTGAGGCGCGAAGGCTGCTGCATTCTCCTTTGCCTGGATGGCCTCCCCTGGGCTCCCTAAACCGCTAAACCCCCCAGTGTGCCTAGGCCCCTTAACCTCACCCAGGCACGTAGGGACTTGTGTGCTGATTCCTTGCTAAGGCATCCCTCATCAGGGATGCTGTGGTCAACATAAACTGGGCAGGACAGACCTACTGGCCTTTGTGGGAGGGGGGATTTACTCCCCCACCGCTTAATTCAGGCACATGTCTCCCGTTATTTACAACAGGGGTCACTTCGAAGCACAGATAGACTAGATCCTCGCCAGCAGCTGCCACTTCTCGAGGGACAAGGGGATACATAGGCCTGGCAGTGCGCCCCAGGCTTTAGCAGCGTGTGCACATACGCGGGCTGGGGGAAGGGCAGCATAGCTTCCCCACCTGGACTCTTCGAAGCAGACAATCGCCGCGAGCTTTCGAAGCACCAGAGCGAGCCAGGAAGAGGAAGGGAAAGTGGAGGGCCAGAGCGAGCTTGGAAAGCCTGTTTGTGCGCGCGCGGGACTGGGGGTGGGGGCCTAGGGAAGCTAGTGGTAAACCTAGCTGGGTTTCATGCTAACAGCCAGAACCAGCTGTCCCAACCTGGGCTGATGAACTGGGCTCTCTAGCCTCAGGCAATGGAGTTCAGCCCATGGCTGGCGCCTCAAGTGGAGAGAAACCGGGAGCTTCAGGAGGCGCCACTAGGCATCTAGCCAGATCCATTGGAGGATACCAGGGGCGCGCCTGGAGCCAGGGGACCTGCAGGAACCAGCCACCGCCGCGGGCAGCCGTTTAGCCAAACCGCATAGGACCACTGAGGATGGGTGATAAGGGGTTCCTAAGCAATCTGCTACCCCCCAGGTCCTAGTCACCTCCTGCGGACGTGACTGCCGGATGCTGTATGACTAGGTGGGCTAGGGGCCTTTGCACTGCCTTCCTTGACCCTTTTTGGGTTGCAGAGTCAAGGTACATTCTGTTCCCATACTCTGGAGCTTTCCTTTACAAAATAATAGCCCAAAATGTGGGGCATCTCAAGCCACATTTTCCTTTGGAAGGGTCCAGCTAGTCCCTCTGAAACACTCCCTTAAATAAACCACATAGACTATAGTGTATGCAACACAACACAGCCCTCTTTCTGATCAATCCAGAGCGTATTCAAAATGCTGGAGCCTAGGACAAGCTACTTAACAATTCTGGACCTCAGTGTCCTCAATCTGTAAGGCAAGGAAAGCAAACAGTCTTAGTGTCCACCTCCTAAGAGTTGCTTTGAAGAGAATCAGCTTCTGCAAATAAATTCTTAGACCGATACAATACACATGTGCTTGTTAGGATTTTGTTCTTATGGGGGGGGGGAATGCCTCCCATGTTAACGTTCCCCCAGGTCTTTATTCAGAGGCATGTTTGGGCCATGTGGAAAGAGCATTGTTACTGTTACCAGAAAAGTTTTTGGTTTTGGAGACAGGGTTCCCCTACGTAGCACTGGCTGTCCTGGAACTCACACTGTAGGCCAGGCAGGCCTCAAACTAAGAGATCGTCCTGCATCCACCACTGACTGCCCTGAAGTCCCCAGAAAAGTTAATGCAAAATGTCCTCAGACTATCTCTTGACACCTTATCCCTTAAAGGCCTGTAGTGGAGGTGTGGAATTGTGCCTTCCCCTTCTCATAGGGCCTCACTCTGTATCCCAGGTGGGCCTGGAATTTAAGACAATCCCCTGCCTCAATATCCTAAGTGCTAGGATTGCAAGGATGAGCCTCCACGCCCTGTGAGAGTGCTTTTTAATGGCATTCATTTAGTCTGGATTAATGTCAAGTTCCAGCCAGGGATCAGAAATCATACCCATACTCTCCCAGCAATCTTAGGGGACACAGTGCGGGTCTTCCAGGATACTCTTCTAGCACACCCTTTCTGATGATTCAAGGCTACCTTGTTATTGAAGAGGTTGGGTAAAAGACAAGTGTTCCACCATTGGTGGATCACATTTCCCTGAACCCCAAATATAAGTACTGTTTGTATGAACAGGATTGGCCAGATTCATATTTAAGAAATGGTCTTCTTACTATCTATGCCTAGCATGATACAGAGATTGGGGGAGGGTGGCAAAGAAGGGTCTAAAGGGTCAACTATAACTTATAGCATGAGGTTGCTATATTAGAAGACAAGGCATTTCTTACGTGGCTACCAGCGGTAGACTACCCACTTAGAAGTGCTGGCGATGGGTTGTGGCAGACAGGCCACTGGCCCAAAGACAAAGAACACAGGCACCTCTAAAGTTTGCTTCTGGGGCCTTGGATCACCTCTGGGGCTTGCCCTGTACTGTCTACAATCCTTTACAAGCGTGGCCAACCTGCCTCTCTGAAACAATTCCTCAGACCCAAATCAGAATCCCAGTTCTCGAGCGCCACCCGGAGAGTTCACATTTCCCCTCCTCCGAGGCCGCGTGGTGCGCAAGTGAGAGTCCTAGGGCGGAGGCGGCAGTAGCTGCACAGCTGGGTGGCCTCCTCCTGCCCGCACCCCACAGCACGGAAGCAGGAAAAGAAAGGCAAGAGTAAACCCACAAGCGTGGAGTGTAGAAGCGAAGTACAAACAACCCGAGGCAGGAGTATGTAAGGAGGAGTAAGCAGCCTCAAACAGAAACTATAGCTAAAATAATCTCTTTGAGTTCTATTAATTAAAGGTTCTCGAAGATGGAGGGCTACGAGGGCCCACCTCTATCTTAGGACACATTGACCATACCAAGATATGGGGGTCAGCTCAGACCCTCCAGAAGATATGTTTCATAAACAGACAGTACAGTAAGGTTCGAATCTACAGATTAACCTGCTCTCATCCTATTTTTAACCGACTCAGTGTGTTTGATTGCTGGGAAGGGGATGTCGCTTGAAATATACCCGATGAATCCATATTTAACTGGGATAAGTTCCCGTAGCTGTCTGGCCACATTTGTTTGGTCCCTTTGAGAATCCACGTTTTCTAGCCTCAAGAGGGGCTGGCGGCCCTCATGGCTCCTCCCTCGGCGGTTTCCTGGCGAGGCGCCCATCCTCCTCTAGCACCGGGAACAGAGGCAGCCACATTAATACTCCCAGGCAGCCTGTTCTGACCTATACTGTCATTTTTTCCATCGGTCAGGATCAGGCTGGGGTGGGGGTAGCGCTCCTCTGAGGGGCTTTGCACGGATCGTTGGGTTTTCCCCGGCAAACTTAACACGGAGGCATAAGGGGCAGATGGAAACCAGGCCTCGGCTGGCCGGGCGCGCGTAAGCGCCTCACTCGGCAGCTCGACGCAAACCCAGGGCTGGATTTTCGAGGCCCGGGCCCGGCGGCTTTCCCGGGCCGGCGAGATCCTCTCTCCCGAGGCTGAGCCAACACGCTCTCCTAATTCCGCCCCCGGAGACAGCAGCTGTGCGGAGAAAGGGGCGGGTGGGGGAACCCACAACTTTCCCACCAGAAAAGTGTGTGACGAACAGGAGTGATGAAGGCCCACCCCGATTCCGTGCACGTAGCGACACAGCATCTAATCAGTGTCACTGCCAGAAATACGCTTCTGCGGAGGGCGACACCTCCGTCCCCGCCAACCTGCGCGCGGTTGGGGGGGGGGTGGGTGTTTGCAAATGGCGTCTCCTGTCGTCCGGGACTCTGCCCAGCACCCGCTGCCACGACCATGAGCAGACGCTGCAGCGAACTCAAGGGCAGCGTCTGGAATATGAACACGCTGGGGCCCGGTGTCCCCCTAGGGTCGTAGTTAAAGGAACTAAGCACACCAGTCCTAGCTTCGAGGCTATTCTCACCTCCGGAAGAGCCACCCTTCCTCAACTGGGGTGTGTGGGGAGGAGTACAGGAAACTTTGCAAGACAACTGTTCTCTGCCTTCGCTAGAGGAGCGGGGGTGGGGTGGGGTGGGGTGGGAGGCTTTCTGGTCCCAGGCCAGCCCACACCACTACACTCTTCCCAGGCCTCAGTCCCGAGCCTCGTGGACCTCCCCTAGAAAGGGAAACATATTCCAGATCACTGGCGAATGAAGGCTACACCAAAGTGGAGAGTTCCCAAGGGTTTTGGCAGATGACCAAGTTTGTGTCCCTAACTCTCCCACACAATTATGCGCCACTTTGGACAAGTGTGAGGCCCACTCCACCGCAGTGGTGCAGGTAGGTAGTTTCTGTCCACCAGCCCCCTCGACCGGGTGACACTCCTGAGGAGGCCCAAGGCGGCTCTTCCAGAGGAGGGGTGTGAATTCGTGCGCCCCACCGACTCACATCTTGCTAAGCCACTTCTGTTGCCCTCCCCCACGGGATAGCCCTGCAGGATGCACCCTCCCCCAAGCGTAGTGGGGTGCCCCTGGGATTCAGGCAAGGATGGCGGTTCCGGTCGTTCCGGGATTTGCCAGAGAGAAGAAAACAAGGCCGGTGACTGCAAGCGCGGCGCCTCCCTGATCGGGTCTCAGACACTCGCGTAATCTCAGCGTGGATTTCGCCCTTGCCAGGAGCCCCGCTGGCGTCCCTCTGTCCCTACACTCCCCCGGGCCACCGTTGTCCTCCGCAGCACGCGGAGCTCGGAGCGCCCCGGGTCCTGCAGCACCCCTCCTTAAGGCGCGCGCCTCCTGAGCTCGAGCTCCGGGCTCCCGGGGTCCCGACTACTTGGCTTCCACCTTGGGCTGCGAAAGCCGCCGCCCCGCGCCACCCCCGCCCGGCCAGGCCCTTGTCTTAACCGGGCTCCCCCGCCAGCTGCACGGCCACCGCCGCACGTGACCCGCCCCCGTCGCGGCTTCCGCTGAGCTGCCTGTTCCGGAGCACAAACAATTTCTGCTCTGACGCGGGGTCTTTGGGGCCCCGGCGTCGTCTCCTCCCTGCCCCCCCTTCCGGGTACGAGAACTCAAAACAACTCGCTGACCTTCGGGTGGACTAGCGCCGACTTCCACCGACTCCGGCATTCCGCTCGAACCCAGCAGCCTCGGCTTCTAAGATTTCACTCCGCGCCTGGCTGGGGGGAGGGGGTGATGTCTCCAGGAGGGGGTGTCTCAGATCGAAAGAGCCACTTCACGCTCTTTCTCTTCCTCCGAACTGACTTTTTAAACTATCGGGCCGCTCTAGGGAAACTCGAGTGGCCGCGCGTAAAAGACCCCTCCCTCTGCGTCCTTCACACCCCGCCTTGTCTACTGTGACCCGATTCCCAGGGTCAGCGGCAGACTGCCTGGCTAGCAGCGTCAGAAATACAAAGTGGTCGAGAGAGTACTGGGGTGAGGTGACTGTGGTAATACTGATGGCCTTCACTCTCAGGCTCTGTGCCTCGCTTTGCAGAGCAGGAAACTGAGGCACAGAGAAAAACGTAGTTATGCTGCTGATTCATCAAGTTACCTACGAGTTATGTGAAGATGTGAACCAACCCAATTGTGGTTAAACAGCCTGTAGCAGCAGTCACCTTGTTATCCAAAGTACAGACTCATCTAGAAAAGCTAGTGTTCACTTGACACCTATTACATTTGCATGGAGCATTGTGGTTATCATATATTAGGCACTCAATAAGTATTGAGAGAATAGGTGAATAAATGATTGACAAGCTCACTGATGGAAAGTGATTTTTACAAAAAACACTAACCATTGTTCTTCCTAATAGGATTGTCTTGGTTGAATAAAACCTGTGGCTTCCCCCTCCTTGTCTTTCTTTTCCTTCTTTCTCTTTTTCTTCCTTTCTTTTTCTCTTTCTTTCTTTTTGTTGTTGTTGTTGAATGTTTCCTGGTAAGAGGAAATCTTACTTAAAAGTACATTAGCCTCCCATCCCTACCCTTGCCCCCACCCCCTACCCCTGGCAAGCAAGTGAAAGCACATTCCCAAAGCTGCTGTTGCTTGGTCTCAGCCTACTCCAACACACACACACACACACACACACACACACACACAGAGAGAGAGAGAGAGAGAGAGAGAGAGAGAGAGAGAGAGAGAGAGAGAGGCAGAGACAGAGACAGAGAGAGAGACAGAGACAGAGAGACAGAGAGACAGAGAGACAGAGAGAGAGTTTGCTATACAGACTTTCCATGCTGAGGGACAGGGAAAGCTGCAGCTATAGTTGATTTTTCTGGACACAGCAACAAGACTAGAGGACATACCCACCAAACAAGGTTCACTGACTTCCCTTCTAATAGGTGGAGCTGGAAAATCTACCTAAGGGTTGCAGTTCTGTGGTTATTTTATATTTTGGTTTTATGAGGCCGTCTTACTCTGTAGCCCCAGGCTGGTTGGAACTCATGGCAACCTGCTTGCCTCTTTGTCCTGAGTGCTAGGATTACAAATAGGTATGAACCACCACTCTCTTAGCAATGTGTTTGTTTTGTTTGAAGATTTATTATTTTAAAGTGTGTGTGTGTGTGTGTGTGTGTGTGTGTGTGTGTGTTTATGTGCTCACGAGTGCTGGTGCCCTCAGAGGAGTCATCAGATCCCTTAGAGCTGAAGTTACGTGTGTTTGTGAGTCTTCCAGTATGGGTTCTGGGAATCAAATTTAGGTCTTCATACTGACGAACTCTTAATTGCCTAGCCATCTCTCTAGCCTATAGTTACTGCATTTCATTAATTCAAAGGCCGCACTACACAGCTTGGCTCGTGTGCCTGTCCTCACCAGCTGAGAGGTCACATCTTCAGGAAGGTAGCCATCCACTTTTAACAGACAGCGCTTCAATGACAGTCAGTGGGATGACATCTGTAATCTGGAGAGCTGCCACGGGTACTCTATGCTTTCCTGTTCCTTCCGGTGGCCCAAGGCAGGATGCAAGTCCAAAACATTCTCATATGTAGACAGCACAGTAAAGTGCATTTTCATACCATATCACACCCCTAAATCTAAGCAATTAACCCTTCCGTTCTACAATCTGGTAACTATGAAATAAGAGCAGATTTCACTTCTGGTTACCTGCAAGAAAACCTTCTCCTTTATTTAGTATTACCCTGAAGTGTATGAATCAGAGCAGGGAATGGGAAAGATGCCTGCTCTGCTTCTGATTATTACTGTAATCCTCCCTCCTCCTCCGCATTTCACCCTCCCTTTCCACCCCTCCCTCTCTTTCTGACAGTTGTCTATTTTGGCTCATGTTCCTATGATTATTGACCGAGAAATGAAAATGTGTATTTTCTCTCTAAGTTACAACCCAATCTGGATTCCAAGGCTGGGGTTCTGGCTGCCTCTTTTACAGTCTGGTCTGGAATGGCTAACAGGACCCTATCACCTCAGTCTGAGGCCTGTCTGGCATTCGAAGTGTCTGAAATTTTCCAAGGAGTTCACCGGCTGGTAGTAGTTGAAAATGGCCTCTTGGAAAGGCGCTCATCCCTTGAGCAGAGAGGACGCTGGTGAGCACTGAACCGGAGGTTCGAGATGCTAATTTGATTTATTATCTGTGTACAGCCTGGGGAGGAGAAAGGCTCATAAAAGTGTTCTAGGCTGGTCATTCTGAATGTGAGCGTTTATTTATCTGCAAAGCTGCCGAATGTCCCTGCAGGAAGTCTCAGGCTCAGCAACCCCTGACTGCACAGACAAAAGTCTGCCCTGCACACAGGGCTGCTTTGATTGTTTCCAACAGCTTTGTGCTTTCCCTGGGGGAAGAAGAGAGTCACAGAGGCAGTTTTCTTCCTCTTTTCTCACGCTGCAGAGGAAGTGATGTTGTGGAAACAGTGGCATTGACTTGGCCAGCAAACCACATAGGCAGGAATTGGGAAAAGCTCCAGGCAAGGTGGCAACACTCCTATAGCTCTACTGCTCCAGGCCCCAGGAAACTTCAGCTGGCTTTGAGCATGTGGGCCATGGAGTGCACACAGCTGGCATGAATCAAGAGAAGCCATATTTGGAAATCATTTCCCAGGGACTAGGATCCCCAAGGTCCTATGGATGATTCTAGAGTCCAGTTCTGATTAGGAAGGAACAAAGCTGACAGTAGATTTATGGGCACATTTCATTCACTCTCTTACAATTTGGTGGGGGGGGGGTGGAGGGGGAAGGCTGGAAAGATGGCTCAGAAGAGCACTTGCATTACAATCATGAGGACTGGATTTCAGATGCCAGCACCCACATTACAAACCAGGGATATCCATAAATTTAGGGCTTTGCCTCCTTTCAGCCTAGTGGAGATGCAAGCCCCAGGTTCAGGAAGAGACCTTACCTCAGAGGCATAGGCAGAGTGATGCCCCATTATGTCTTCCACATTCCCACACGTGTTTGAACACCCATACACATGTATTTGAATACACTTAACAGACAGGCAGTCAGACTCCTAGGCACACAGATAAATTAAATTATTGTTATTATTATTGGTTTTTTGTTTGTTTGTTTTTCGAGACAGGGTTTCTCTGTATTGCTTTGGAGACTGTCCTGGAACTCACTCTGTAGACGAGGCTGGCCTAGAACTCACAGAGATCCGCCTGCCTCTGCCCCCTGAGCACTGGGATTAAAGGCATGTGCCACCAACGCTCAGCCTTTTTTAAAAAGACTTATTTGAAGCAGGGCAATTGTAACACAAGTACTTTAGTCCCAGCACTTGAGAGGCAAAGGCAGGCAGATCTTGAGCCTTGAACTACAGAGCTAACTTTGGTCTGCAGATTAATTCTAGAACAGCCAAGGCTACCCAAAGAAACCCTGTCTGGAAAAAAAATTATTTGACCAGGATATGGTGGTACATACCTTTAATCTCAGCACTTGAGAGGCAGAGACAGGTGGATCTCTGTGAGTTTGAGGCCAGCCTGGTCTACAAATCAAGTTCCAGGACAGCCAGGGCTGTTGCACAGAGAAACCCTATCTCAAAAAACCAAAACCAAAACAAAGCAAAACAAAAAAAGCTGGGTGGTGGTGGCATGTGCCTTTAATCCGAGCAGAGGCAGAAGCAGGTGGCTCTATGTGAGTTCAAGGTCAGCCTGGTCTACAGAGTGAGTTCGAGGACAGCCTCTAAAGCTTCAGAGAAACCCTGTCTTGAAACAAAACTTTATTTTAATTTTATGTGTATGGTGTTTTGCCTGAATGTAAGTTTACACACTACATGCATGTCTGGTGTCCTAAAAGGCCAGAAGAGGGGTTCAGTCCTCTGGAACTGAAATTACAGTCAATTGTAAGCCATCACATGGGGCCTGGGAATCAACCACTGGTCCTCTGCAAGAGCAAACAACCAGTGCTCTTAAATGCTGAGCCATCTCTCCAGCCCTAAATCTGTTTTTTAAATCTATTTTATTTTTAGTGCTGAGGATGGACCCCAAGACCTCATCCACGTTAGGGGAACTATCACTATGCAACATGGCCCCACCCCTGTCCCTCATTTCTTCTTCCTTCATTTAGTGTGAGTTTATTAGTTGCCCTCTGTGCCAGGCCTGAGCGTGCAGTGGTGAGCAAAAGAGACACAGTCCCTGTGCTTGCAAGAGACACAGGCTATAGTCCTGCCCACCAAATCCTTCAGGCTCTCCTGCCATGACATCTGACCCTCAAGAACACAAACAATTGACCCTCTTTCCAAACTTATGTCTTTATTTTATTTAATTTTTAAATTCATTGATAGGGGTGGTAGCATTGGAATAAATTCCTCCCTTTATTTTATTTTATTTTATTTTGGTGCTGGGGATGGAAGCCATAGCCTTATATTTACTATGCAAGTGCTCTAACCCTGAACTACATCCTCAATTCCACTACCAACTCTGCCACTCTCTTTTTACAAAGTTTTACATCTCTCTCTCTCTCTCTCTCTCTCTCTCTCTGTGTGTATGTGTGTGTGTGTGTGTGTGTACGTGTGTGTGTGTGTGTGTGTGTGTGTGTGTGTGTGTACAGCATAACACTCACAGTCAGAAGATAACTAATGAGAGTCTATTGACTCTCTCCTGTAATGTTGGTTCTAGGCATCAAACTCTGGTTGGCTATCAGGATTGGCTGCAAGCTTTTTTTTTTACCAACTGAGCCATCTTGCTGGCCCCCAGTCCCTTCATAACAACCCTTCCTCGTCTTCCTCTGTCCTTCACTTTCTCTTCTGAAACAAGGTTTTGTGGGGCCTAGTGGCACATGCCCTTAATCTCTGCACTTGGGAAACAGAGGACCATGGATCTGAGTTTAAGAACAGCCTGATCTGCATAGTGACTTCCCAGCCAACTAGGGCTCATAGGGAGATCTGTCTCTTTAAAAAACAGGAGAGATAGTGCTGACTGATCTTATTACATAGACCAGACTGAACTTGAAGCAACTCTAGCTCAATCTCCCAGGTACTGACGTTGTAGACAAAAACCACCACACATAGCTTTTGCTGTTGTTATTTGGGTTTTTTGTTTGTTTGGTTTTGGTATTTTGGAAACAGGGTCTCCATATGTAGTCTTGACTGTCCTGGAACTCATTTTGTAGACCAGGCTGGCCTGGAACTCATTTTGTAGACCAGGCTGGCCTGGAACTCACAGAGATCCTCCTGCCTCTGCCTCCCAGATGCTGGGATCAAAGGTGTGCAAACCATGTCTAGCACACCTAACTCCTCTTAATTAAAAAAAAAATCTGCATCTAATTACAGCACCCACTACTTTGTTACTATGTGACCCAGGCTGCCCTGGGACTCTTCAGTATATCCCAGTAGGTGTCGAGTCCAGGATTGTCTCAAATTTGTGGATCTCCGTCTCAATTTTCAACTCATTCTTATGTTTTTGATTGCTTTAATTTGTTTAGTTTTTAAGTCAGGGTCTCAGTTGTCCTTGAACTTGATACTTAGCTGTAAGTGACACTTAATTCCTGATCATTCCAAGTGTTGAGATTATAAACTGGCTCTACCACACCCAAACTGTGTTTTAAGATCCCTGTATGTGCTATTCACTGCTTTTTGAGGTTTTTCTGTGGGCTTATCGGCTGCACGTGAATCTACTGATATTTCAATTATTGTCTTCAGCCCCACCGCCCCTCAGTCAGCACTGCACTGTCCACTCAGGCCTCCTCCTAGCAGGGGTTCCGGTCCTGAGGTCCTGGCTCTGCTGCGGCCACGATATATCGTTTTAAATTAAAACTCTACTGTTCTATTTATCAATAAGGCTCAGAAGTCAAAGGCTGGGGTGAGAACCTGCTAGCTCAGAGAGACTGAGTAGCAACTGACCTCACATTTTGGCCACAGACACAAGAGACATGCCTCTCCTCTCATCCAAGAACCAAGAGAGCTCAGACTCCAGTTCCTGCCCTTCCTGTGTTTCCAAATGGCTGGCTTCCCTATGGTCAATTCCAGTCAGCTAGTCACTGGCTTCACCCCCCTGATTCAAGGAATAATTTTATTGTTGAGCAGTCTTGGAGGTGTCAAGAGTGTGATCAAAATACCTCACAACACTTAAAGCTTAAGCACTGGAAAATGCAAGAAAGGGAGGGAAAGGGAGCTGGGGGTGCTGCTCCATTGGTGGAGTATTAGCTTAGCTTGCACAACACCCTGAGTTTGATCCCCGGAATTTCTTAAAAGGGAAGAGAAGGGAGAATGCCTCCTAGCCAGCCAGTATCTTCTGAAAAGGTTTCTCAGAAGCCCCACCTGGTGCTTTCGCATGCCTTATTGGCTGCCAGGAAGAGGCTGCGTATTTCAGTCGTCAAGTGTTGCTTTAATAAATTACTGTAGGTTGGGAGGGCTTAAATTAAAACCATCTATCCCTCACAATTCTGCAAGCTGGGAAGAGCACGGTCAAGGCTCTGGCAGGTGTGGCGTTTTGTGAGGGCCTATTTCCTGGCTGTCTTTTCATTACATATTCTTGTATGAGCAGAGAGACAAAGCAAGCTGTCTCCTATTTTTTTTTTTTTTTTTTAGAAAGATGTGAATCCAGTCCATGAAGGCTCCATCCTTGTGATCAGTTCATCCC
This sequence comes from Cricetiscus sungorus, assembly GCA_030556225.1. Lineage (NCBI taxonomy): Eukaryota > Metazoa > Chordata > Mammalia > Rodentia > Cricetidae > Cricetiscus > Cricetiscus sungorus. Next base: position 13,854,732 of record JANBXA010000609.1, read on the forward strand.
CAGGGGCCCTGCCTCCTAATTCTGTGACATGAATTTTGAATTTTGAAGGGTTACCAGTATTCCATCTTTGGCATTGAAAAAGGTTTTCTTTTAGCTTGGGCACATGGTTGCCTCTGATTAGGAGGAAGGAGGTATGGATATTGTTGTGGTAGACTGCCCACCTGATTGTAACACTTGGAGAGTATATAACAGTGTAAGTCTTCTGCCCATGTGACAACAAATACCTTAGAAAACAATTTTGTTGTTACTGTGTGAGTATGTGTGTGAGTGTATGTGTGCGTTGGCTCAGGGTCCACAGGATAGGGAATCCACCATCAAGGTGTGAGCATCCAGTGTGAGATTTTGTGCTAGAACATCCCAAGGTGAGCAGGAGGCCTCCATCCTTCAGAGGCATATCTGCCAGAAGTATGACTTGATCTTCTAAAGCAGTGGTCCTCAACCTTCATAATTCTAATACAGTTCCTCATGTTGTGGCGACCCCCAACCATAACATTATTTTCATTGCTACTTCACAACTATACATTTGCTGTTGTTATGAATCTTAATTTAAATACCTGATATTCAGGATTTCTAATATGCAACCCCTTAAGGAAGGGTTCTTTGATCCATAAAAGGGTCATGGCCCACATGTTGAGAACCACTGTGATTCTAGGGTAATGCCCTCCATTGAGGCCATTTGATCCTTGATCTGGACATCATTTAGAGACTCACAAGCACACTCAGATTCAGAAGCAGAACTGTGTAAGAAAGACTGGCAGATGCCAATCATGCAAGCATTTTTGGAGACCAGCTTTCATTGTGGACTAAATATGTATAGTTGTATCTTTAGTCTTGGGGAGATGTAAGAGACACAGTTACATGAACAGGAACACCCATTCCTGGTCATCATGGCAAGGGATATAGGAAGCCGTGAGGGGAGAGCAAGATAGAAAAAGGTCCTGGGAACTTCAGCATCTGTATCCCATCTAAGAGTCAAATCTTTGGTTATGATTCCAATGCAGAGAGACAGAGAAAGGAGGATGGTCATGAGTTCAAGGCTAACCTGGGCTACCTTGTTTCAAAAAACTAAAAACCCCTAGCCCTGGTTCAAATTCAACCTCATAAACTTAGGAAAAGTCTCCAATTCCTATAATTTTGACACGGCAGCTCATAACTAGCTATAGGATCTGACAACCTCTTCTGGACTGTAGAGGCACCAGGCATGCATGTGATACACAAATATATATGCAGGAAAAATACCCACACATAAAATCACCATTTTTAAAAATCTTAGAAAAAAATTTTTTTCTATCTTCTTTATGTGGAAATTTAATTAAGTTGCCTGGAATGGTACAGCTGGAGGCTGAAATCATATTCTTAATGCCAAATTGTGGGTCATTTTAAAGTTTCCAGTTAAAATAACTTTCCCAAGGTCACACAAAGATAATATTAAGAAACAAATCACCTTCCATTCATGGTGAAAATGCTTAGTATATTTTAAATGGAACTGAAATTCTTTCATTGATAAATCATTACATTGATAGAGTATGTCTAAACAAAACTTTACAACAGTATAACTAATGGTAAAATACTGAACACTTTCTCCCTAAGATCAGGAACTGGATTAAGATGCCTGTAATCATTTCTATTCATGGTAACAGTGGCAGTCATAGCCACTGCAATCAAGCAAGAAAAAGAAACAAAACCCAAGAGTTGGCTGAGCGGTTAAGAGTACTGGCTGCTCTTCCAGAGGACCCAGGTTCAATTTCCAGCACCCACATGGCAGATCACAACTGTCTATAATCCCTGTTCCAGGGGATCCGACACCTTCATACAGACATGCATATGGGCAAAATGTCAATATACAGAATATACAAATAAATCAATAAATCTTTAAAAAAGAAACAAAACCCATCTGAATTATAAAAGAAGGAAACTTACTCATTGCAAATGGCATGCTTACATAAATCCTAGCCAGGCAATAGTGAGTGGCAAATGCCTTTAATCCCATCGCTCGTGAGAAAAAAAAAAAAAAAAAGGAAGAAAAAAGAAAAGAAAGGAAGAAAAGAAAACCCTAAAGAAACTACAATGTAAGTATCATTCAAAGCAATTATAAGTGATCTTAGCAAGTTCACAGAATTTAATATATAGAGTTCTTATAAGGTTTCTTCCTCTCCTCCTCCTTCTAGACAGGATCTCATGTAGCCCAAGTTAGCCTTTATCTCCCCAGTGCTGGCATTATAAGCATATGCTAGCATGCTCAGTTCATGTGGTGCTAGAAGTGGAACCTTGTGTTTCTCCCTTCCTCTTCCTCCTCCTCCTTCCCCTCCTCCTCCTCCTTCTTCTTCTTCTTCTTTTTTTTTTTTCTGAGATAGGGTTTCCCTGTATTGCTTTGGAGCCTATCCTGGCACTCACTCTGTAGACCAGGCTGGTCTCGAACTCACAGAGTTCTGCCTGCCTCTGCCTCTGAGTGCTGGGATTAAAGGCATGCCCCACAACCACCAGGCACCCAGGGCTTCTTGCATGCTACAGAAGCACTCTACCAGGTTGAGCACATTATCCCAAGCCTCTGTTGTGGGGTCTCAATGAAAAGTCTATATCAGACGCTAAGGCCTGAGCTGTTTTATTTTCACAGCCACCTTTTTGCCCTGTCATCTTGGTGATAATATCTCCTCAACATGCCTTTTACCCTGTTTCTGCAATGCAGTCTTCCTTAGTAGCCTACCCTCCCCTTCGTTTGGATGTTTTCCCCAGTCCTCTATTCACAGACTCCTGTAAAGTTACTGAGCTCAGGGCTCAAGTACACAAGCTGTGCTGCATTGTGTCCCATATGAGTGTAACCTCCATGATGTGTGTGTGATCACGCATGTGTGTATACACGCACATATGTGATGTACTCCCATGTACAGCACATGTGTGGGGGTCAGAGAACTGCCATGGATGTCGGTCCTCCAGTACTACCTGGCCTATGAGCTCCCAGGATCTCTATCATCTATTTCCACCACCATTGGGATTATAGGTTCCAGCCACCGGGCCCGGTTTTGCCTTTGGGTTCTGGGGATCGAAATTCCGGTCGTCATGCTTCTCAGGCAAGTGATTTACCAACTAAGGGATGCCCCCAGCTTTCTGGTTGCTTTTGTTTGCTTTTGTCATCCTCATCATTCCTCTTAGATCAATAAGTTTGACACCCAACTCGGTAGGATTGAGAAGTGCCTAAGAGAGGTGAAGGACCCTATCTATCTATCTATCTATCTATCTATCTATCTATCTATCTATCTATAGACAAGGTTTCTATGTATTGCTTTGGAGCCTGCCCTGGCACTCGCTCTGTAAACCAGGCTGGTCTCGAACTCACGGGGATCTGCCTGCCTCTGCCTCCCAAGTGCTGGGACTAAAGGCATGTACCACCATTGCCCAGTGTAAAGGAACCTTTTGAGTGAGGGTGTTTCCAGAGAGGGCTAACTAGAGGAGGAAGACCCATCTTTTGGAAGGTAACAGCATCTCATAGACTAGGGCCACAGGGACAAAAACGAGACAACTTGAAATACAGGCACCTTCTCTTGTTCTTTCCTGACTGTCCTGGTGTGAACTACTCTGTCCCACCAGGTCCTTTGTACCTCACAGAAACCTCCAAAGTCCGCAACCAAAGTCAACAACTCCTCCCTTTAAGCTGCTTTTCTCAGGCACTTGCTACAGTAAACAAACAAACAAACAAATAAAAACCTAATATCTTCCTGGCTCCTTATACCCTTTTCTTCCTGTCTCACATTCTCTAGTGTGACCTTCGTAAAACACAGACTTGGTCTGGTCAATCTTCCTGTGTTGCTTTAAAAAAAATTAATCTATTCATGGATTTTATTCTTTTTGAATGTGAATTTCAATTTTTATTTTATTTTTGTGTATGGCCATAAATGGGTATTAGGTCCCTGGAACTGGAGTTACAGGTTGGGAGCTTCCACATAGGTGCTAGGAATTAAACCTGAGTCCTCTGCAAGAGGAGCCAGTGTTCTTAAGCACTGAGCCAGATTCTTAACCCCTATTTATTTGGACAGGGTCTCATGTAGCTTAGGATGGCCTCAAAGACACTGTATGTATACCCAAGATAACCTTGAATTCTTGATCTTCCTGGGTGCTGGAATTATAGGTCTGGACTACTATGCCGCATTTATGAGGCGCTGGGGCTGCTAGGCAAACACTCTACCAACTGAGCAGTCTTTAAATTCTCTTAAAACCTTGAAACACTAACAGCTTTTCTTTTTGTGTTTTGTGCTGCAGATTGAGCCCGGGGTCTTGCATACATACTAAATTAGTGCCATACCATGGAGGTACATTCCCAGTCTTTTATTTATTTATTTATTTATTTATTTATTTATTTATTTATTCATTCATTCATTCATTCATTCATTATTTATTTATTTTTGTATGTTTTCTTTTTTGGAGAGAGGGTCTTGCAAGGAGCTGGCCACTAGCTCACTCAATAGCCCAAGCAAAGCCTTGAACTCACAATTTTAAGGAAGCCACTAGGCCCATTTCCTTGATTAATCTTAACATGTTGTGTGATAGTCTATCTTAAGATAGGGCGCCTGTCTCCTTTCACATGCCAATCTTAATTCTAGTATCTTTAAAAGCTCACAGAGCCAGGGGTTGTGGTACACCCCTTTCACCTTTCATCGCTGTACTTGGGAGGCAAAAGCAGGTATTTATGGTCCTGCATGAACCTCCCACCCCCACCCCACCCCCCACCCCACTCCCCACCCCGCACCTTGAGCAAGCCTGAAGCTGTTAGCTAGAAAGTCTTGCCACAGAGTTGTTATTGGTATTCTTTCTGTTTTGCTAACACACATCTGCTGGGGAGGAGCTAAGCCTGATAACCCTGTTGTTTTCCACTGTGCTGTGAGTCAGTATATAAGCCCACCCCATCCCCTCAATAAACAGCATTCCAACATTGCTGTGTAACGAATGACCTGCTGTCCTGTTTCTTATTTTAATCTCTAGGCCTTCGCCTAGTGGAACAGATTGCAGCGCTGGCACTACATAGGTAGATTTCTATAAATTTGGGATCAGCCTAGTCGCCACAGCAATTTTCCAGGACAGCCAAGGCTACATAGGGAGACCCTGTCTCCAAAACTATAAATAAAATAAGAGCTAAAAGTTGACACACAGTAAAGGATTCAGGAATATAAGAGGGGTTGACCCAGGAACAGGGTGAGGAGTGACACTAAGACCAGGCAGGAGGATGGCCACCAAAGCATGCATTGACCTGCAGACAGGCCCCCTGAGGCTCTGTCTTGCTTGTGACCTTCTGGCACACTTGTAGCACACTCAGGACTGACCCAGTGAAGTCCAAGGAAGTGGCACTGTGTGCTACCTCCCATCTAGCATGAAGTTGGAAAACTAACCTTTTGGTAGGTAGCACAACTTGCTCATTTCCAGAGTGAGTACCGCTGCCACTACCGGCCACGGGTCTCCGTCCATGTGGGTATTTTTAAAAGTCAAACCCTTAGGTTTGCCACTATGCACAGTGGCCATGTAAACAGGCTTCTGAAACAAGAGTCAAGCCCAGGGGTTGCTCCAAGTCCTTACCTTGTTTAGAAAGTCTCAGGTGCTTTTTGTAAGGATATGAGTAGGGCCAACAAAGCTTCCTCCAGTATCTTTCTTTTTTGTACCCCAGGCTGGCCTTAAACTCCCTAGGTAGCAAGGATAGCACTGAACTCATGATACTCCTATTTGTACCTCCCAAGTGCTGGAATTACAGGCAGGTATCACCACACTCGGTTTATGTAGTGCTAGGAAATAACCCAGGGATGCTTCATTCATGCTAAGCCAACACTCTACCAACTCACCTCCAAGGTTTTGGCAACCATCACCCTTCTGCTCTAAATGCCTGCCCTTCTTAGTACCCTGCTTCCTTCTCATCATTTCATTCTGAGTTATAGCATGAGAATGGGGGGGGGGAAGGGGATCCCTGATTCCCACAAGCTGTCCCTGTTCTCATTACAGCACAAAAGCAGGCTGCTGACTTGGTTTACCTGCCTGTTCCCTACTGAACTACACCAAGGCCAGGAATGTTGTCCTTTCTGCAGCCCTTTGCCCCCCCCCCCACTTGGCACCAGGGACATTCAGAGTTTAATTCAGTTCCTGGCATAAATGTTGTAGTTTATAAGTAGAAAACTCATCCCACCACTCCCGTTGAAGCTTCCTTTTTCTCCACCTGGTTCTCCATCAATCAACGGGGCTCTCCAGCTTTGTTGCCTATTTCCAACCATTCCTAAGGACTTTAGACAACGAGCTTGTGTTTCCTTTCCTGTGAAGGTGTGAGTGGCCATACTTTCTGAAGCAGTGATCAGGATGCTGACACATGTTTCAACACATGGGACAGAATGCTCAAATATCCACGGTCTTGGGGAGTTTGGGCAGTGTGGTTTCATTGTAGGGGGTAGTGGCATGGTGTGTGTGTGTGTGTGTGTGTGTGTGTGTGTGTGTGTGTGTGAGAAGAACCATGATCTCGTTATGTACCCCCAGAGTAGGCAGATCACCTGCCTTCAGGACCTCTGCCTCATGTTGAGTGGCCCCAGAGCCAGCCCAAGAGAGAAGTTGATGTTGGTGGCATTAGCTGCAGTGATCACAAGGAAGAGGGAAAAATTTGTGGCAGAAACAAGCAGTCATTAAGACCATATGCTCTATTTCTAATCGATGGCTGTTAGAAGTAATTCCCCGACATTTCATTCATTTTTACTGCCTCCCCTTCAGGGGCAAGAAGAACAGTGTTGTTAGGCTGCATTTATGGATGAGGGGACTTCGAAGCAGAGAGGTTAAATGGCTCAGCCCCAGTCCCCAAGTGAATCAGACACACAGCCAGCCTTGGATCCAGAATTCCGACTTGAGCTTCTATGCCAAGATCCCTCGGGGCACATTTCCTCTCTCATTTGCATAAATCATCAACATTTTTTTCCAAGCTTGTGCTGAGAAAGCCCCTTTTCAAACAGCGGAAACTCCCTTTGCCTTCTGTCGCCTTAGTTTTATTTCATAAACCAAATTCTTTTACTTCAACACGGAGACTTGCTATTTTCCCTTCCGTTGAGCCCTTTTCAAAAGAGGTCGTGACCTTTGCTTCTAGATGCAATGGAAATGGGTGAGCCCGACTGAATGAAACATGATCTGGAGCCCATATCAAGTGTAATTTCAACTAATGTTCAAAATACCATGCGGTTGATTATAAATCTTGCCTCCTGGCAGGTTATCAGAAAACTAAGAATGGCTAAATGCTGCTACTAGGTTTGAACTCTGTGGGGCGGAAGGCGTGCTTCCAACACAAGGATCAAATTCCTGGGGTTAGAAATCAGAAACTGGACATGCCAGGGCCACACAAGCTCTGAGCCATTTCAGTTGGGAAATCTGTAGAAACTCATACCTGACATGGCTGCTATGTGGACCAGGGCTTCTAATTACCCGCATAATTACATAATTGCTCACAATCCTTTCAGGTCCTGAAGAAATTCTTGGCTTGTGACCTCATGTGTTTCGTGGTCCTTAGGTGAGTCGATGGAGGTTTCTGGACATGAGCCTCCTTCCTGGGGTCCTGGTAGCACTTAACATATTGCTGACTCCCAGGGTACTGTGCTGATCCTCTGGGGAGGAAAATCTTTGCATTGTATTTGGTAAAAACTTCCCCCTCCTTGTCACGTTCCTTAAGTTAGATAACCAAAAGAATTTATGCGTGCTCAGGTTTTGCCAGCGGGGGATGGGGAGAAAAGCAATACATCTTGATACAGTTGAGCTTCGATTTGTCTACATGGTACTCTCTTACTTTAGTATGTAGCAGACTAGTCAGCTATTATGGCAACAATGTTTCAAATCAGAAGTTCCCAGCACAGCCAGACTCAGCCTTAGGTTTCCTGTCACTGGCTGTACAAGTAGCTACGGGCTGCTGAACTCAGCCCAGTTCTCTTTCTACACCTTGGGCCATCTGCTTCTTGAACAAGTCAGTTTTTCTGTCCTTCAGTCTGTCTGTGCCCCCAACCCCCCCCCCCCCCCCGCCAACCAGGGTTTTGCTATGCAATCCAGGTTGGTCTTAAATTTACCATGTTGTTCAAGCTAGCCTCAAACTGGTGATCCTTGTGCCTTGACTTCTTGTGCTAGGATTAGAGGCATTTGCCTCCATGGTGGCCTGATCTCTTCTTAGGGCCGATCCTTAGAAAGCAAAGCCAGGCCAGAAGGGGCAAGCATATATAAAGCCTTTTTCTGCTAGCACACCTGCTCACATGCTATTGACTAAAGCATGTCACACAGTCAAGGCCAAAGTCCAGGGACAGGGAAGAACACACCTCAAGAGGGAGCTGAGAGGAGTGATTATTTGATGAACTGGACTCCATTACAGACAGTTCTTCTCTCTAATAGTCTGTGTGTGTCCACCCTCACCTCCTGCAACTGGAGGGATTGAAACACCGTAATTGGATGTAGAGACTATAAAAAGATGATGGGTACTGGGCAAACGGCTCAGTAGAGAAAGTGTTTGTCTAGCAAGCGTGAGGATCCAAGTTCAGATCTCTAGGATACATGTAAAAAGTCAGGAAGGCTTGGTGGCTGCCTGTAATCCCAGCACTCTAGAGGCAGATAAAATTCCCAAATTAGCTAGCTAGTTTAGCCAGAATTGGCTAGGTAGAGCGCGTGCACGCACACACACATACATACACACACATGGCCACACACATGAGAATATGCTTATGTGCCTGCACACCACACATATACAAGAAATAAAAATATCAAGATCATGAAGTAGCAATGGGGGTGGGTCCTAATCCAACCTAACTAGGGAGGGAGGAAATTTGGACACACAGAGAGACTAAGGTTCTGTGCCCAAAGGAAAGAGCATTTAAGGGCACAGAAAAAAAGTGGCCCATCATATATTAGCTGAGGAGAGAGGACTCAGGAAGACCACGGACACCATAGGCTTGGCTTGGACTTTTAGTCTCTAGAACTTTGGCATAGATGTATGCCCTTTAACCCTGCTCTATTACTATATGGAGACCCTATGATCAAGACAGCTCTTATAAAACAAAACATGCAGTTGGGGACTTGCTTACAGTTTCAGAGCCTTAGTCCATGATCATCATGCCTGGGAGCATGGGGCTGAGACAGTAGCTAAGAGACAGATCCTGAACTATAGGCCAAAAGAGGGAGGGAGGGATGGAGGGAGGCAGGGAGAGTGGGAGAGTAGGAGAGAGAGGGAGAGAGAGAGAGAGAGAGAGAAGGAGGGAGAGAGGGAGAGAGAGAGAGGGGGGGGAGGGAGGGAGGGAGAGGGAGAGAGAGAGAGAAGGAGGGAGGGAGGCAGGGAGAGTGGGAGACTAGGAGAGAGAGGGAGAGAGAGAGAGAAGGAGGGAGAGAGGGAGAGAGAGAGAGAGAGAGAGAGAGAGAGAAGGAGGGAGGGAGGGAGGCAGGAAGAGTGGGAGAGTAGGAGAGAGAGAGGGAGAGAGAGAGAAGGAGGGAGAGAGGGAGAGAGAGAGAGAGGGAGGGAGAGGGAGAGAGAGAGAGAGAAGGAGGGAGGGAGGGAGAGTGGGAGAGTAGGAGAGAGAGGGAGAGAGAGAGAGAAGGAGGGAGAGAGGGAGAGAGAGAGAGAGAGAGGGAGAGGGGGAGAGAGAGAGAGAAGGATGGAGAGAGGGAGAGAGAGGGAGAGGGAGAGGGAGAGAGAGAGAGAGAGAGAAGGAGGGAGGGAGGGAGGCAGGAAGAGTGGGAGAGTAGGAGAGAGAGGGAGAGAGAGAGAGAGAGAGAGAGAGAGAAAAGACTGGGCCTGACATAGGTTTTTGAAATCTCCAAGCCCACCCCCACCCTCAGTGACAGGCTTCCTCCAACAAGGCCACACCTCCATCCCTTCCAATCCTATCAAAGAGTTTTGCTCCCTAGCGACTAAACATTCAAATATACTCGCCTCTGGGGCCATTATGCAAGCCACCTCTGCCCCAGCCCCTAGCCATGGCATTTTGTTATAGCAGCCCAACTAGATTAAGTTAGCTGGAAAAGCCCTTTGGGCCAAGGCTGTGCCTTTCCTAAGTGATTCCCCTCATATACACAGTATATTACCTTTTGTGAATATTTATGTATATTTATGGAATTCATACATGCAATCCCCTCTTACTTTCAAAATCCAGGGTTGTTTCATCAGCCAGAATTCATGATCAAAAGTGTGAGAATGCTGTCTACATTTGTCTAAGAAGGAAGCTATTTGTGTCAGTGTAATACCTTTAATCCCAGCATTTGGGGAAACAGAGGCACAGAGGCAGTTGGATATCAGTGAATTCTAGGCCAACTTGGTCTACGGAAAGAGTTCCAGGGCTGTCAAACAACAACAACAACAAAAAACAAAACAAACAAACAACCAAACAAACAAAAGCAACAATAAAGCCTCTAAAAGACAAACAAAACCCTTTTGTGAGATGGCAGTTTTTTGTTTTTTGGTTTTTTTTGTTTTGTTTTTGTTTTTGTTTTGAGACAGGGTTGTGCTGTGTAGCCCTGGCTATCCAGGAACTCACTCTGTAGATCAGGCTGGTTTCAAACTCAGAGATTCCCCCCTGCCTCAGCCTCCATAGCGCTGGGGGAAAAGGCATGAATCACCACACCCTGCCCTACAGTGTTTGTGTTTGTGGTGTTGTGGGTGGAGCTGCTAGAGCATGCTAGGCTAGTACTCTATGAACAAGCTAGACTCCCAGCTCCCAGCTCTAGAATAGCTCCTAACATGTAGGGAAAGATTACAAGACCCCAATGCAATGGGGGTGTCACAGGGGACAGACCGCCTGGCTGGGTCTTCTCTCCACATCCATTCACAGAGACAGGGAGACAGTTGGCCTTGCTCTGTGGAAGAATATGACTACCAAGAGAAAACAAGGTGTTAATCAGCTCTATTCCAGGGTGTCATTTCCTTGTGGGTCTTCTGTTATTGTTATTTTGTTGTATTTATTTGTTTGTTTGGTTTGGTTTGTTTAGACAGGGTTTCTCTGTGTAACAGTCCTGGTTGTCCTGGAACTTTCTTTATAGACCAGGCTGGCCTCGAACTCATCTCTATCTGCCTCTGCCTCCCGAGTGTTGGGATTAAAGGCTTGTGCCACCACTGCCCTGCTGGATTTTTGTTTGTTTTTTACAAAGACTTATTCATTTTAATTTTATGTGCTTGTGTTTTTTTTTGCCTGCATGCATGTCTATGTATGGCCCGTGTGGAGGCAGATAAGGCTTTGGCTTTGGATTCTCTGGAACTGTGGTTACACATTCCATGTGGGTGCTAGCTGTTGAACTCATATCCCCTGAAAGAACTCTTAACCACTGAGCCATCTCTCCAGCCCCTCCCTGTGCTTTTGACATAGTCCTCAAATGGAGATGCAGTATTGATCTGTGACCAGCAGAAGGGACAAACAATACTTGCAAGTTTCAGGCGTAAAAAGTGGACGAGGCTTCTGCTTTGATGGGAGCAGCACCTTCGGGGTCCTGGTTACCACCCAGTCTGCAGGGTGGGGCTATAGGACTCTGTTCTGTTCCGGAGCCCCTACTGAGATCCCCTCTCCATGACTTTAGCTCCCATTCCTATAAGCCCTTCTGGTTGTCCACTCCTCTCAATTGCCAACTAGAAATGGAGGGGCAGAGAAGTGAGTGACTAGTTAGGACTCCTGTGAGCCTTGGGAAACACTTGCTTCCTATATGGGTGCTCTGACATAATTTGTTTCAAGGCAACAGAAAGTAGAATTAAAAAAAAAAAAACAAAACCCAGGATGATGGACTTCTCAGCCTTTTGGCTAAGATCAAGCATAGTATCTGTCTTTATCAGTTTAGTATCTGGTACGTCCTCTATCCGATGACAATATATTAAGTGGAGTTTTGTAAATAGGAGTTGGAGAGAGAGAGAGAGAGAGAGAGAGAGAGAGAGAGAGAGAGAGAGAGAGCAAAGAAAACCCAGGATGAGATCTGCATAGCTAAGACTCTACTTCCTCTGTGGAACATTCTGGAAAAGGTGGGTGATTCTTCCAACACTGCCATACCTGATATGCCCTTGTAGTATACTCAGTAAACTTACCATTTTTTCCTCAAAAAGAAAAAAAATAAGTTTTCTTTTTTCTTTTTTTTTTGGAAAAAAAAGTCTTACTGTGTAGTTCCTGATGGACTGGAATTTGCTATGTAGACAAGCCTCCAGAGTGATGGGATTAAAGGTGCATGCCATCATTTCTGGCCTAGAAAATTCTTTTTTTTTTTCAAGATTTATTTTATTTTTTAAGATTTGTGTGTGTGTGTGTGTGTGTGTGTGAGTGTGTGTGAATGTGTGTGTATATGTGTGTTATGTGTGTGTATGTGTGAGTGTGTGTGTATGTGTGTGTATGTGTGTGAGTGTGTGTGAGTGTGTGTGTATGTGTGTATGTGTGTGAGTGTGTGTGTATGTGTGTGTGTGTGAGTGTGTGTGTATGTGTGTGAGTGTGTGTATGTGTGTGAGTGTGTGAGTGTGTGTGTATGTGTGTGAGTGTGTGTATGTGTGTGAGTGTGTGTATGTGTGTGAGTGTGTGTGTGTGAGTGTGTGTGTGAGTGTGTGTGTGTGTGTGTGTGTGTGTGTGTGTGTGTGTATGCCCCTGTGTTTGGGTGTCCACAGAAGCCAGAAGCATTGGATCCCCTGGAGTTGGAGTTATAGGCAGTTGTGAGCTGTCTGACATGAGTGCTGGGAGTGGAATTCAGGTCCTCTGGGAAAGCAATTTGAGCTCTAAATCCCTGAGCCATCTCTCCAGCCCCTGTTTCTTTATTTTGTGTGGGGCATGTACAGAGGCAGGTGGATCGCTGTCAGTTTGAGGCCAGTCTGAACTATAGAGTGAGTTCCAGCACAGCCAGGGCTGTTACACGGAGAAACCCTGTCTTGAGAAACTAAAACTAATTAATTAATTAATTAAAAGCAGTCATCACAATATGTTTCCATTCCTTCCTGCCTTTCTAGAAAGAAACCTAAGTGGTAGCTTTATGTTCCATGCTTAATCATTGCCTGACAGATAAGGAATGTTAAGCCAAGCAGTGGTTTTTTTTTTTTTTTTTTTTTCACTATTTGGGGGAAGAAAGAAATAGTTCAGTGGAGAAGATATGGGTTCACACCAAACCCCAAATGTCATGAGCCTGAATGCCTGCCATGTGTTATCCCTGGGAATATTCACCTACTTTGTTAGAGGAGAAGAAAATACAGTATTGCTCTGTTTGCACATGGTGTGAGCCAGAGGGTTCGAAAGGGATGGATAACTGTTTGGGGTATATCAGAGAAAATGATTCTTCTTGCAAAAATCATTACCTATAGACAGTGATAGGAATGGTTGGGACAAGAACACTTTCCCAGGCCTGGACAGATGGCTGTATAGTTCAAAACCTCTTGCTCTGGTGTTGAAGACATGACCCAGGGGTTAAAAGCGCATACTACCTTTGCAGAGGACCTGCATTCAGTTCTCAATACCGAGGTTGGGCAGTTCACAACTTCCTGTAACTACAGTTTCAGGAGGAGCTAACCGCTCTGGCTTCCAAGGACACCTGCCCTCATGTGCACTTAGCCACACACAGATGTGCACATAGACATAATTGAAAATAAATAAATGAATGACTACAAAATAGTGTAAAGAAAAACACTTGTTCCTCAATCGAGAAGACCGTGTTGAGACTGGGACAGGTTACAGGGACTTTTGAAGTGAGACTGAATGACTTTTGCATTGAGATGTGACCATGAGCCCATGGAGGCCAGGAAGTAAAATATAATGGTTTGTATGAGAAACGTTACCAATAAGCTCAGGCATATGAACACGTGATCCTCAGTTGATGCCACTGTTTGGGGACGATTAGGAGGTGTGGCCTTTGTGGAGGAAGTAAATCACTGAGGGAGGACTTTGAAATTATATAGCTTTGCCCACTTCTCTCCCTCCCTCCCTCCCTCCATTTCTTTGTGCATCATATTTGTGGTTGAGATGTGTTCTCTCAGAAGCTCCAGCAACTACCTGTCGTCATTCCTCCCCTCATGAGGGACTCTTACCATCTGGAACAGGAACCCAAATAATCCCTTCCTTCCAAAAGTTGCCCTGATTATGGTATTTTATCAAAGCAATAGAAACATAACAATATAGTAGTTGGTCTTTTTATTATTAATTAATGAATACTTTACACCCCAACAACAGTTTCCCCTCCCTCCTCTCCTGCCAGTCCCTTCTCCCATACCCTGTCCACATCTGCTCCTCTTCTGTTTCTTAGAAGTTGATCTTAATGTTCATAACTAATACAGACATTGATTTTAAACTCCCTGTAAAAGGCTGGGAGTCTCTGAAAACCAAAGCACTGTGACCCCAGCTCTGAAGGGATTGGAGACAAGAGGACCATGGGGGCTTTCTGGCTTGCAGCGCAGCTGAAAGAGCCCCAGATTCAGGGAGAGACCCTGCCTCAAAGGAATAGGAGAGTCATAATGGAGGGCACCCAGTGTCCTCTTCTGGCCTTTACACATGGACAGAGATGAGTGCATTTCCTATATACACATGCACATACACAAAAGACTATAAAAAATCACCTCCCTCAAACCATGGAGTCACTGAATGTGTATTCACTCCTGGAAATGTGGAGACGCCTCCAGACATATCTGGTCCACCCTGACAAGTTTTTTTGTTTGTTTGTTTTGTTGTTTTTTGAGGCAAGGTTTCTCTGTGTAGCTCTGGCTGTCCTGAAACTAGCTCTGTAGAACAGGCTAGCCTTGAGCTCACAGAGATCTGCCTATTTCTGCCTTCCAAGTGCTGGGGATTAAAGGCGTGTGCCACCACCACCACCATCAGGCTTCATCTTGTTAGTTTTGACTTGGCTTGTTTGTAAGCCACTTGAGCAACACGTGACTCTCTGAGCAGCTTCCAGGAAGAGGCCATAGAAACAAGCAGGGCTGCTACTGCAGACAGAGCAAGTGTTCGGAGATGCTGTCCCTGCCTTGCAGCCACAGTTATGAAGGATGTGGGGATAGAGCTGTCTGGGAAAAATTTCCCTTCTACAGTCGGTGAATGAAGGTAAAGCGTACTTGGTTGCAGGCAGGGCCCAGGGTTTTCAACTGCTAAATCATGATTTCTTGTTGACAGTGCCCACAGACACTGATATAGTTAGAGTGAGTAGGAATTTTTTCTTGGTCACAGTTTGCCATGCAAAGGCCAGTGCTCTTTCTTTTCCTGAGACTAGAATGATCTTAAGCCCTGTTCCCACTGGAGGTAGAAAAGGCAGGTGAGGCACCACCACCCAGCTTAGGCATTGGCAGTGTTATGGTAGTGCCTTTCAGGGTGACTCTCCCTCATCCCTGCTCTGCTGTCCTTTCTCCTGAGAGTAACTAGGCTTGTTCTCTAGTGCCAGCTTGAGGACAGTTCCCACATGTCCATGCTGGTACTCGATGACTTCATCCCATCCACCCAGTCTTCAGCTGCCTGCCTGATCCCTCCATTAGCAGACTACAAGGAACATTTAGTTCTCTCCCCCATAAAGTCTGTGATTTGAGCAGGGCTTATCAGGAGCAGTTTATCTCTGTTCCACTTGATGGTGGCTCGAAGGACAGGGCCTAGCATCGTCTATGGGGTGTTTATGACAGTGGATAATGCTGTCACCAGTAACTTCATCTGGGGCTGTCCGTTGGAGCTCGTGGCCTCTGCTTGTGTCCTAGACTTCTTTATAGTACAGCATGGCAGCTCCGTTCCATTGGCAAGTGGGGAACAGGAGGGGGAGTCAGTTTGACTTTCTGTGTCCTCAGTCCTCAGAAATCAAATAATGTGGCTTTTATCTATTCTGTTTGCTAAAGACCTGCTGACTTTGCTGCTGGTGCTGTTTTTTGAGACAGAGTATCATTTCTCTCTGGTTCTTGGATTCGATCAGCTTTTTTTGGTTTTTCAAGACAGGACTTCTCTGTATAGCTTTGGGGGCTGTGCTGGAACTCGCACTGTAGACCAGGCTGGCCTTGAACTCACAGAGGTCCACCTGCCTCTGCCTCCAGAGTGCTGGGACTAAAGGTGTGCACCGCCACTGCTCAGCAGATTTGATCAGCTTCTTTCCTCCATTGATTAATTTTTTCTTTTATTATTGTACATTGTTTATGTTTCTTGCTATGTAGCCCAGGGTGGCCTCAAAGCCACTGTAGTTCTCTTCCCCTAGCCCCCCAAATGTGAAGATCAGAGGCATGAGGTACCCTGCCCTGCTGGCATGCCCAATTTTATGAGAAGAGTGAAATAGACTTGACAGAGAGGAAGATTCTGGAACCGTAAGGTGAACGTCTAAACAGTACTGGGCCACTTGTAGACCAGTCTACTATAATGTCTCTTTGTTACAAGCAGCACTGACCTCTCAGACCTGCCTTGGTCTCTAGTCTGTTGGCTCTGCTCTGCTTCCCTTGCTGGTACCCAGGCTCTTGACTTTCCAGCCGCACAGCCAGTTCTGTGCATCCTGAAGCGCAGAGCATGCAGGGCCCCATTTCTCTGTGGTTGAGAATGCCAGGAAGCTGCCTGCCCTCAGGGCGTCCTTGGCTGTAGTTATGCTGTGGTTCTGGCTCCATGGTGGGTGTGAAATCTCACTCTGCGGTGTACAACCACCCCTGTTCCCCTTTGCTGTATGTAACCCCAGCTTCCAGTGCCGGTTCCAACCAGCTGGGAATATCAAGGAAGGGCAGACTGCTCTCTCAAGGAACATTTATGGCAAATTGAACTGAACCGGTTCAGCTCCACCCCCACCCCCACCCCCCTTTAGAGCTAGGATGGAACCCTGGGCTTCCTGCATGCTAAACACATGCTCTCCCACTGAGCTGCATTCTCAGACAATTTCATAACTTATTTGCCCAAACCTCTGTCATTTGGCTACATCTTACTGTGGAATGAGGACTTTATTCTGGCAAACCACGTGTCCAATGAAAAATGGGAAGTTATCAGTGAAAAAGAAACTGGTATGATGGCATATGCCTAGAATCCCCGCACTCTGGAGGCTCAGGTAGGTGAATCACCACAAGTATCAGGCCGGACTGGGTTACATAGCAAGTTTCAGGCTAGCCTGGGCTATAGAATGAGACCCTATCTCAAACACACACAAACACCCTTATATTTGCCAATTCCCAGTTGTCCTTTCTTCTTCTCTCTTGGAATTCCTGAAGTCTTTCCAGAGCAAGATGATGGAGGCCCTCGAGGCTAAGGCCTGCACTGCGGGCCATGAGAAAGACTAGAGAAGAGCCACAGCTGCATCAGCATCCAGAGACTTCAAGTATCAGGCAAAGAGCACAGGTGAGTCTTGGGTCTAATGTGTGCTACACTCACTTTCCAGCCTCAGTTTCCTCTTTTTCTCAAAGAAAGCAAGCACTGAAAGAAGTGGACCAAGACTCCTTTGCTGTCTGGAGGACCATCCTCTGCCTCCCTTAAGACTGGCATTTCTTGCTTCCTCACTTTATTCTGCTTTGTCTTAGAATGCAGGCCCATGATAATGAGGCTTCTGCTGCCCCTTTTGATTTTTGTGTTTTGTTGTGATTGAATGCAGGGCAGGCCTCCTGGATGCAAAGCACATGCTCTTCCTCTGCTCGCCCCCAGGCCTTTAAAACATTTTTAATTTTCAGAATACTTTTTCCATTCCTAATGTTTACTTAATTGCTTTTATCATGTATAGCTTTATTATTTTTGAGGTATGTTATGTTTCTAATCTACAGGATATCTATCTATCCATATATAAAGTATATATACATACATGATTTTTTGAGATTATTCCTTCTCCTCCCTCCAACTCCTCCCTTGTAGCCCCTTGCTCTCTCTCTAATCCATGGTCTCTCTTTCTGGTTATATATGTGAGTGTAAATTCATAAATATAAAAATACAACCTGCTTACTTGAAATAATGTCACACATGTATGTATACATGTATGCATGTATGTAATTTCAGGGCTGACCATTTGGTATTGAATAACCAGTTGGTGTGCTCTTCCCTGAGGAAGATTTCTGCTTCCAGGGATCCTTAGTTTCTGGTAGCTCTTTGTGTCTGAGACATCATGAGCTTCCCTCCTTCCTCATCAGCATGTCTATCATCAGTGTCCTCTTTGTTCACGTTACATTTTTCTTTTCTTTCCTTTTCCTTTCTTTCTTTCTTTACTCTCTCTCTCTCTCTCTCTCTCTCTCTCTCTCTCTCTCTCTCTCTCTCTCTTTTTTTTTGAGGCAGGGTCTCCTGTGTCCCCAGGCTGACTCTGAGCACATTACATAGCCAAGGATGACCTTGAGCTACCTATTCTCGTGTCTCCACCTCTAAGTGCTGGCATTATAGGTAGGACCTACCACACCCACTTTATGCAAAGTTGGGGATAGAACCCAAGGCTTTTTTGCATGCAAGGTGAGCAATCTGTCAACTGAGCTACATCCCCAGCACTACTATCCTTCTTGCCTTTATTATTATTATTATTAAATACTTATTTATTTGCCTTTTCGAGACAGAGTTTCTCTCTGTGACAGCCTTGGCTGTCCCGGAACTCGCTCTGTGCATCAGGCTGGCCTCAAACTCAGCTGCCTTTGCCTCCTGAGTGCTGGAATTAAAGTTGTGAGCCACTATGCCTGGCTCCTCCATGTTCTTTTGGAAACAGGATCTCACTTTGTTGCTCAGGCTGGCCTGGCCTTGAACTCAGTGGTTCAATCAGACAGTTAAATGTCAATCTCCCTGTTTCAGCTTCCTAAGTGGCTGGGATTTCAGGCCTATGCTGTAAGGCCTGGCTTCTGGCTTCTTTTGACTGAGCTGTGTACATCATCTGTTAATAAGTACCTGGGGATAGCTGATTCCTGGGATGCCAAGGGAATGGAAGACCTGTTGTGTTTCAGAAGAGGACACAGTCTGTCTGGCCAAACTCACGCACTTATGATCTGAACTTATGATCAGAGAGGAAAAAGGGAAATAGGAGTTGAAAGTTCTTTTTTTGTTTTTCGAGACAGGGTTTCTCTGTATTGCTTTGAAGCCTATCCTGGAACTAGCTCTGTCAACAAGGCTAGCCTTGAACTCACAGAGATCTGCCTGCCTCTGCCTCCAGAGTGCTGGGACAAAAGGCGTGCACCACCAATGCCCATCTAGGACTTGAGAGTTCTTATCTGACACCCATCTATGAGTCCTTAGTAAGTTCCAGGTGCAGTGCTAGGTTTCCAAGGTGCAGTGGTAAACAAGCTAGGTAAGGTGTCTCCTCTGCAAGCCCAATGGGATCATTGGGATCATAGGCATTAAAGTCATTTTACACATATCTAATACACACACACACACACACACACACACACACACACACACACACATATATATATATATATATATATATATATATATATATATATTCAATCAAGTGTCCTAGGTAGAGGGTCAGGACAAGATCAAGACCTTACTACTGAGAAGGGTGGATTGCTGAAACCTGGAAATTGAGGATATCAGCTGAGTCTGGAAAGGATGCAATCCCATGGCTGAGAGAAGGGTCTGCCAGACAGAGGATCATTGTCAAAACAGGTCATTTGGCCAGCACTGGTTGGGCATTATGACAGGCAAACAAAGAGTGAGGCACAAACTACCTTCTCATTTTGACCTCTGCCTTGGGTCAAAGGTACTGCTGTTCGGGAGCCAGGTGACCCTCTCCTGCCAGCCTCGGGCCTGAGGGAAGATCAGCAATGGAAGATTAATTTTTCATTGGCCGTTCCCCTGGCACCTTAAGCAATCTCTGGAGCAATTCTCCTTGCCTGGAACCCTGCCTTAGGGAGGCAGCATTGTCCTGCTGTGTCTCAACCCAAGGTGTGAAGGGAGGCAGATGATAAAGCTAGGAAGGAAAACTGTCCCCAAAGAAAAGACCAGCTGCCAGTGGTCTACCCTTCTGGGCATCTTTCCCTGAGGCTAAGGAGCACTAAGGAAACGATCTTGCAGGAGCCTGTAGCCTTTGCCTCAATTTAGACTGCTTTGCAGACCCAGGCTGTGCCCAGAAGGCAGGGTGCTGATTCCAAAGGCTCTGCTTCCTCCTGCAAGGGGTACAAGGGCATGGCTGTGGTGTGCTGGACTTGGGAACCAAGCTGTACTCAAAGAAGGGAAGCTGAGTTTAGAACTTAGGAGGGACTTGTGGGTTGAAAGAGGTGTTTCCAAACAGATGTGGATTTTCTATTTGTTTATTTTGTTTTTGAGAAAGGATTTGGCTATGTTGTCAAGACTGGTGTGAGCCATCTAATCTCAGTTATAGTGCCCCACCCCATCTCATCCCACTCCACCCATGGTGGCTTACATGAGATATCCTCATTAGTCCCAGGCATTTGACTACATGATCCCTAGTTGGTGGCTATTTGGAAAAGATTAGGATATGTGGCCTTGATGGAGGAATATATCATTGGGGCAGGCTTTGACATTTCAAAAGACTTGTTCTATTTCAAGTTAGCTGTCTCTGCTTCTTGCTTGTGGTTTGGCGTAGGAGCTCTCAGCTTCTGTGCCAGCCCTCTGCTACCTCCACTTCAGCCATCATGAACTCTAATACTCTGGAACCATAAGTCCAAAATAAACTCTTTCTTCTGTAAGTTGGTCTGGTCATGGTGTTTTTATCACAATAGTAGAAAAGTAACTACTTCACCCTCTTTCCCTCTCATCTTCCCTCCTTCCTTTATGAACAGAGTAGGCCTTCTCTTGTGCCTAATTCTGCCATAATGTGCTAGGTCTCCACAGGCCTCAAAGCAATGGTTCCAGTGGACCATGGCCTGAAGTCATAAGTCAAAGCATACCTTTCTACCTTGTAAGTTGATTGTCTCATGAGCTCTAATACAGTGTTATAATTTGACTATCAGTTTAGTTTTGACTACAGTTGCTTACATGCTTACCTTTCCATTTTTCAGTATAAGGTTCTATTTTTATTAATGGAATGTACACAATATCCTTATTGGGAAGAAGCCTGTTTATTTTTCTATTTTTGATCCCTAGGCATATATGAGGTCCTTTATGAATATTTAGAGGGTTTTTTGTTTTTGTTTTTTGTTTTTTTTTTAATTTTCTTTTTGTTGTTGTTGTGTTTTTTGTTTTTTGAGACAGAGTTTCTCTGTGGCTTTAAAAGCTGTCCTGGAACTCACTCTGTAAACCAGGCTGGTCTTGAATTCACAGAGATCCTCCTGCCTCTGCCTCCCGAGTGCTGGGACTAAAGGCATGCATCACCACTGCCTGGCTAAATATTTGTTACTCATGGTGATATTATATAAAAATTATTGCAAACATCATGGAACAGTTGGGGGTGTAGAAATAATGATGATGATGATGATGATCGTTTTTTTCAAGACAGGGTTTCTCTGTGTAGCTTTGGCACCTGTCCTGGAACTCACTCTGTAGACCAGGCTGGCCTAGACTTCACAGAGATCCACCTGCCTCTTCCTCTGCCTCCTGAGTGCTGGGATTAAAGGTGTGCACCAGCTAGATGTGATTTTTTTAAGGAACTCTGGAAAATATAGAAAAATTTGTGTATGTATGTGTGTGCTCATGTGCGCAGGTACACTGATAATATCCTTTTTGAAGAAGCATTGCTTAGACTATGACTCTTCATTGAGAACTAAGAGTTTGATAATTTAGCTCAGTGGGTCCCTGGGTTCAGTATCCATCACTGAAACAACACCAAACACACGTACATAGAATGAAGACACACATAAGGTGGCACATGTCTATAATCCCAGAACTCAGGAGGCTGAGACAGGAGAATTGTCATGAGTTTGAGGCCAGTGTGACCTGTATAACAAAAAACAGGAGAGAGAGAGATACAGAGAAAGAGGATCAAACCTGTTATGGTGGTATACAATTCTAGCAGTCAGGAGGGAGATGGGCAGCTGGCTTGCCAGGAGTTCAATGGCAGCCTGGTTTATGTAGTTAGATCTGATCTTAAACAGTCAAGAGAAAGAAAAAAGAATAAATAAACGAGGAGAGAATGATCAAGGAGTAAGTACTACAAATGAAATTATGTGGTTGTTGGTTGCTAAAGTTAACCTTCATTGTTAACTAGACTGCATTTAGAATCACCATGGAAACTCACCTGGGGTGTGTCTGTAAGTTTCCAAACAGGTTTAACTGAGGAAGGAGGATGCAACCTGAATGTGGGCTGCATCAGCCCCCTGGGCTGGGGTCCAGGACTGATCCAGAGGAAAAAGTGAGCTGAGTATGGGCCTTCATAGCTATCCTGGTTCCTGACCACAGATGTGATGTCACTAGCTGGCTCTGCTCCTGCTCTCTTGCCTTCCCCAATGTGACAGAGTACATAACCTCCTAAACCATGAGCCAAAATAAACCTTGCCTTCCTTAATTTTAGAGGATGGGGGTCAGGTATTTGGTCAGAACACCAAGAAGAGTAATGAATGCATGCATCTGATGAGCTGAGAAGCAGGAAAAGGAAAGGCACCCAGGGACCATCCAAGGCATATTTACACACATTTTCACTTCCTCCTTTGCCAAAGTTATTTGCATCAAGGAGCCCCCGCCCTCACCCCATAGAGAAGCACTTTCGCTCTTTGCTTAATGGTGGTGCCCACTGGCTCCAAGTGTTAATCAATTCCTCTTTGCAGCCTTGTTCTTCCAACCTTGATGAATTAGAAACTTAAACCACGGAGCCAAGCATTTGAAGAAAACGTCCGTTTGAGCTTACATTCCCAGCAGCACTGGCTCTCGAAAAAGCCCGTCTGCTGATTTCTTTCTTCTCCATTTAGCTGCAGAGTCCATGAAGGACTCCAGAACTGGTTGGCATGAAGCCATCTAGTTGGGCCTGGTCACAAGACTGTTCAGAGCTTATTTAGCCCATGTTCTCTCTAGGACAGAGTGGGTGCAATTCTGTGGACTGCTGGAATTCTAGACCTTTCCTGAAGAGCACAACCCCCAGAGTCACTGAAGCCTGCTTCTTGCCAGATTTCCAGAGGCAAATAAAGAGTCCTGCCAGTTCACGGGCTAGCCATTAACCAAACCAGCAGAAAGGAAGAGAAAAATGCCCAGGCCTGGTTTTGGAATCTCACATTCATCCTTAGAGTGTGGCATGAGTACAGAGAATGAATGCGGTAGGCTAGACAGATAATTACTCCACCCTCGGGCTTCGGAAGGCTCTAAATTTAATTTACTAGGTTGTATAGAATGCTCCTGATTCAGAAGAAACGGCAAGCACAAGTTATACATGGACAGTGGACTGGAGATGTCTCCTGTTCCCAGACAGCTGGAGGAGCCCCACAGAGAGACCACTAGTTTCTAGAGAGCTCCCCTAACCCGCCAGTGCCAAAGGCTGACAGCAGTTGTCTTTCTCAGGCTCCCTTTACTTCCTAATTTGACACGGGGTCTCTCACCGAACCTGTAGGGCACAGATCCAGCCAGTCTGACTGAGATCTAGGGATCTTCTTGTCACTGCCTCCTAGGCACTGGGATTATGCCTGAGTGTTGCCATGTTGGTCTCTTATTTTATGTGCATTAGTGTTTTGCCTTGGGTTTCAGGTCCCTGGAGTTGCAGATAGTTGTGTTGTCATGTGGGTGCTGGGAATTGAACCCGGATCCTCTGGAAAAGCAATCTCTCCAGTCCCTGCCTGGTGTGTGTGTGTGTGTGTGTGTGTGTGTGTGTGTGTGTGTGTGTGTTGGTCATGAGTGCAGATGCCTGAGGAAATCAGAGGCTTTGAATCCCCAGGATCTGGAGTTACAGAAAGTTGTGAGCAACCTAATGTGGATGGTAGGAACTCTAGAAGAACCGTACATATTTTTAACCACCCAGCCATCTCTTCAGCCCCCTTCTTTTTTAGTGTGTGTGTGTGGGTGGGTGGAACTCAAGGCATCATGTTTATGTGATAAGTACGTTACCAGCTAAGCCACAGTACCTCCCTCACCCTGCCCTAGACATTCCTAACAGTGTCTGGTATACAGGGCAATACTGAACAATTGCATTGTGAAGATGATTTGTTTGCTTGTTTGTTTGTTTGAGACAGAGTCTCATTGTATAGCCCAGGCTGGCCTCATATTCACTACCCTTCTGTTTCTTCCTCCCAAACACTGGGATTATAGGTATGTGGTACCACCACAATTGGCTCCTGGTTTTTCTTTTGGTGATGACAAGTGCAGAGCCACAGAAAATGCACACAAGAAGAGAAAAGCCCTCCTCAGTCCCTTAGATGATGCTTCTCTTCCTTACAGAGAAGACAATGTGCAGCCCATCTCCACGGTAGCCAGTGAGCCAAGTCTTGAGCTGGTGTCACCGTCTCTGAATCAGGCTACTCTACGTGGAGTATAACTTTTGTATTGTAAAAGGCATTGATATTTTCACCTGCTTCTTTGGTGATTGCTTGCTATGGGGAAGCTTGTGGCCATGTTGTAAGGATATCCAAGCCGTGGTTCTGGAGAGAAACCCTGCTAAAGAGGAGCCCACCGGTCCCACAAGGAAGAGATTGTTTCTGTATCCTGCCAAAAATGTCTTTAGGAATGTTAATGTGGTGACAGCAAAACCCCCTTTTGAGCTGTGTGGCTTCCTGGCTGTCCCACCCTTGGAGCTAAGATGGAGGAAGGCACAAGTTACATCTCGCAGAACATCCTTTGTAAAAACTAAAGAAAAGTTTGCTTGGCATCACTGCTTTTGTTGGTCTAGGAGCCGTGCTTAGTTCTTTCACAACAGCCCCTCGTCTTCTTATTCGTGACTGTGTGTGAGGTGCTGCTCAAAAATTAAATGGCATCAACTAACCATAATGACAAGAGCATGGAGAGGACCATCAGGGGTTCAGCAAGGGCATGGAGTGAGGAAGCTTGTCTACTCCATTGTGGATGGAACCTCAGCTGGGAAGAGACAAACTATGGACAGCAAGACTTGTTTCCAAGATAGCAGATGGCATTCCCCTGGAGCCTAGTCAGCTGAACTCAGGGCTTGGCTGTGCTTGGTTTTTTTGGTTTTGTGTTTTGGGTTGTGACTATTGACTAGAACCCTTGCATACTCCTTTCTCAGGGCCACTGAAACAAAGGACCACAGAGTCTGGGTTTCAAATGACAGAACTGACAGCCTCACTCCTTTTTTGGTTTTTTGAGACAGGGTTTCTCTTGTAGCTTTGGAGCCTGTCCTGGAACTAGCTCTGTAGCCCAGGCTGGTCTTGAACTCACAGAGATCCACCTGTCTCTGCCTCCTGAGTGCTGGGACTAAAGGCCTGTGCCACCAATGCCCTGCTTGACAGCCTCACACTTCTGGTGCTAGAAGTATGACATCAAGGTGTGGGTGGGGCCATGCTCTGTCTAAGGCCTTTCTTGCTTCTTTCAGCTTCAGGAAGCCCCAAGCCATTTGATTTATAAATATAATCTCTCTTCTCTCCTCCCCTCTCTCCTCTGCTTTCTTTCTTTCTCCTCCTCCCCTCCTCTTCTCTCACCTTTCTCCCCCTCCCACCGTCTCTCTTAGCTTTTCTTCTTTCCCCTTCTTCCTCCTTTCCTTTTTGCACCCTCCCTTTTCCTGTCTTTCCATCTCAATTTATCTTCTCTGATGGGACACCAGTCACAGTGTATTCAAGAACTTGCCGTGTAACATTGTAATCCCTTCCTTCGTTGATTTCTTATTGTTTTTCTGAGACATGGTCTCACTATTGAGCTTTGCCTGTCCTGGAGCTGGTTATGTAGACCAGGCTGGCCTTGAACTCACAGAGATCCATCTGCCTCAGCTTCTGATTGCTGGGATAAAAGGCATGCCATGTAATCACATCTAGCCATATAACCCCATCTTAATTTAGCTAATCACAGCTGTCTCTGCCTCTTTCCTAAATAAATTCCTATGCTGAGGTTTGTGTACTCCAGTGGGTCTCAACCTGTGGGTAGTAACCCCTTTGAGGATCAGATGACCCTTTCACAAGGCTGGCATATCAGATATCCTACATATCAGAAATGTATACTATAATTCATACCAGTAACAAAATTACAGTTATGAAGTAGCAATGAAAATAATTTTATGGTCATCACAACATGAGGAATTGTGTTAGTGAGTTGTGGTATTGGGAAGGATGAGAACCACTGAAATACACTCAATACATTGACTACACTATACTCAATTCCATTGGGTTTTGGAGACTCAATTCAACCTACCACCACGGACTTTTATTTTTCGAGATAGGGTCCCACTATGTACACTAGAATGGTTCAAAATTCATGGAGATCCACTTGCCTCTGCCTCTGCCTCTTGAGTGTGTGAAGCCACCATGATGAGCCACCAAGGACTTCTTAGACAGTGACTGAGGACTTGAAGAGTATGAGTCCCCACAGATCCCCCTAAATAAGGCAGAGTTATTGGGCCTCTCTTCCTCCGTTGTGAATGTTATGTTGTTGTTGGATGTTGATGCAGTTGGTGGTTCATCCCTTGGGGACAGGTGCCTTAAGCCGGTTAAGGCTATCACAGCATATACAGTGGGGCTTGTACCAACAGACATTGATTTTTCTCACATTTCCGGAATTCAGAGGCCGAGGTGCTATCAAGGTGGCGTCCTGGTTTATGGACAGCATTCTTGCTGGGACATCACATGGCCTTTCTGCAATGTGCATGAAGAGGGAGCTTACCAGTCTCCCTTCCTCTTTGAAGGACATCGACTTTCTAGAATTCACACTCCATCCTTATGACCTCATTTAACTTCTTTATTATTATTTTTTATTTTATTTTATTCATTTATTTTTGGTTTTTAGAGACAGGGTTTCTCTGTGGCTTTGGAAGCTGTCCTGGAACTAGCTTGTGTAGACCAGGCTGGCCTCAAACTCACAGAGATCCACTGCCTCTGCCTCCTGAGTGCTGGGACTAAAGGCGAGTGCCACCACTGCCAGGCGACCATTAATGACCTTTCTAAAGACCCACTGTTCCAATGAGGGCTTTAATATATGCATAGGGGGCACATGATTCAGCTCAGGTGTTAGTACTTCATGGTAGACATGACATATATTCACATTTCAGTTGTTTTATTCTTTGCTGGAAGAGGTAGGTTAACATTTTGAAATACTCCAATAAAGAATGTTTGGCATCTGCAAAGTCTTCAAAGTATCTGAAGACCATACTCCAGGGTTCAGTGCTTGGTAAGGTTTGAATGGAAAATGTCCCTCACAGGCTCATGTGTTCACTCTTTGGTTCCAACTAGTAATGCTATTTTGGGTGCGAAGCAATTAGTGTTAAGTATTATCTTGACAGACTCTAGAGTCATCTAGAAATCCAGCATGATGGAGGAAGACCAACCCTTTGGCCTCTATATGCACATGGATCCACCCACACAAACATCTGTAGCATGATGAATAAAAGACCCAGAGACAGATATTGGGGTTTAAGATTCAAGCTGAAGATCAGAGAAGCAAAGCAGCCAAGCCAGTAGATCTTACCTCTGCCCAGCTGAAATGACAATCCTGTCTCCACAAATCCTCAGAGGCAAAAAACTTTCAGATCCTGTTTCGTCCTCCTGATATACCTTTCTCTGCTCAGCCATAGCCTCCTGTCTCCACTTCCCTAGTGCTGGGATTAAAGGCGTGTGATCCTAGGTGCTAACATCACTTTTACGTGAGCTGTTTCTTTCAGGACTGGATCAATTTTATGTAGTCAGTGTGGCCTTGAACTAACAGATCTGTTTACCTCTTAATCCCTAGTCCTGGGATTAAAGGTGTATGCTTGGATTCTATGGCTGTTTTGCTAGTTTGATCTCTAGTGACTTTAATAGATTATAAACAATATATCACCAAACACATCTGCACTCCATGCACTTGAACATCCATGCACATATGCACACATACCACACAAACATACATATGCCAAAAAACAAAACAGAAGTATGTTTTCATTGATAGAATGAGTGCTGTTCAAGACATGGAGCTTAGCCAGGTGCATCTGCACTCCCAGGTACTTGAGAGACTGAGGCAGGAGGATGGCTTGAGCCCAGGAATGGGAGTCATAGTGAAACTGGCCTCAGAATCAAAGAAAAGTAGGGCATGGGGATCATCAAGCCACATCCCACAGGTCTGGCAGGACAAATGCCCCTGTGTGTGCTGCCTTAGGCTACAGGTTTTGTTCATTCCCATTGTCTGCCACTCAACAGAAGACTCTGTGTCTGTTCTAACTGGAAGGTTGGTTGAATCCTGACACTTAAATATTGTCACATCTATGCTTGATGTACCTTTCATGCAAAGTCTTTGTTGGCATGCCTAAGGGCAGAGACTTGGCACCTGACTGAGTTAGAAGAGCACATTGCACAACTCCTCTCCTGCCTGCTTCTAATAAATACTGTTCTGTGTGAGTCCTCATTCCAAAGGAGGCTGGCTATGATTTGAGAACATACCATTGTTTTGTGTGTGTTTGTGTGGCGCTGGATCGTGAACCCAGGGCCTTTCACAGAACCGAATCCCTAGGCCCCTTAAATTGGTTGATATTAGTGTGTGTGTGTGTGTGTGTGTGTGTGTGTGTGTGTGTGTATGCATGCACTCACACGCACATGCAGGTGAAGGCAAGAAGTCAGCCTCAGCTGTTGTTCCTCAGGAATCGTCTACTTTGTCTTTGTGTATGTTCATGTATATGCATGTGTTTGTGTGTTTGTTCATACAAGTGTACGTGTGTGCATATGCAAACCAGTGGACAACTTCTGGTGTTCTTCTGTTGTCTCCATCTTGTCTTTTTGTGTGTATACACAAAGGGACCAGAGCATGATCTCAATTGTTTTACCTTTGGTACAGTCTACCTTGTGTTTTGCGACTAGGTCTCTCATCCAGACTTGGGCTAGGTTGGCTAGCCAGTTAGCCTCAAAGATCTGCCTTTGTCTGCTTCCCTAGGGCTGGGATTATAAGTGTGTCCCTATGCCTGGCTTTTTATATAAGTTCTGGGGATAAAACTCAGATTCCCATGTTTGTGTGACAAACACTTTACCAGCTGAGCTATTTCCTCAGCTCTATTGTTACTAGTTTTTAAATTGCATTTATTTGTAAGGGGCACGACGAGTGCATAGAATAATTTGTGGGGATTGCTTCTATCCTCCTACCAAGAAGCTTTTGACAATTGAACTTAGGTTGTCAGGCTTGGTGGCAAGTACCAGCCAAACCATCTCACTGGTTCCGTTACTATTTGGGAGTCTAGGTCTCACTATATTGTGCAGTCTAGCCTCCAACTAGCAAGTCTCCTGCTTTGATTCCAGATGTGCACCCTGCTAATGAGGTTATGAGGGACCTTGCTTTAGACCAAAGAGAAACGATTTTACAATTTGTTTTTGTTTTTGTTTTTTGAGACAGCGTTTCTCTGTGGCTTTAGAGGCTGTTCTGGAACTCATTCTGTAGACCAAGCTGGCCTCAAACTCACAGAGATCCACTTGCCTCTGCCTCTCAAGTGCTGGGATTAAAAGCATGAGCCACCACCACCTGGCTTAGACCAAGAACACTTAACCTGACATTCAAATAAAATTCAGGGTCAGGGCATAAAAAAAGAGCATCTTCATTCTCTCTGGCCTCCCCATGACATTTAGCATTTCCTTCAAATATGAATGGAGACAACATGCCACAGTAGCATCAGTATTACCTGTGACTGTTAGAGTCGACAGCATGTTTGCAAAGTTGCAGATACCTAGCAAGATCATTCATGGTCATCCACACTTTGAAATGATGGTTCTTATTAGACCAGCTGCAGCATCTTGTCATTTGATGAGTGTGTTATCAGCTTCTACACCATGGATTTAATAATTCAATAGTGATTTCAACACCCTTGCCTCCCTCAGTGATGTGATGCTGTATGGTTAAGGACTCTGTTCTGGAGGCTTCTGTCATGCACAAGAGCTTCCCAATACACAATGTACATTCAAGGCCACGTTTGTCATGACAATGGCAGTGATTGGGAGTTTCAAATGACCTCTTGATTGTCTTCAGCTTGAGGACCAGTTTGATCTCAGATCTGATTGGATTGTTGTTGTTTTTCCTTCCTAATGCCACGGACAAAGAGGCATGCCCTACAAAAACCCATGTGTTCTACCTCCATCTTGTTCAGAACTTACATCATTGATCTTATTTCTAACCTGTGGTTTCTTTGCAGGACTCATAAGTCTGGGCTTATTGGAGAGTTCAATTACAAGTAGGCCATATGATGAGTCAGTTCATTTCAGTTGACACCTGTCAGCTGTGGTGAGTCACAATACACTGACAGGAGAGGAGGGAGCAGGCCACCTTGTCTCTGAGGGAGTAGCTGAGGTGGCTATGACTCACAGTCATCAGGCCAGGTGAGGCCTTTCATGAGTGGCAATCAGTGTGACAGTGATCCATGCAGAGTAGTCACACTGATGTCAAGGTACAAGTAAAAAAGTAAATCAATCTGAATCAATCACAATTAATATTTGTATTCCAACACCACATACTAAGAATTAAAGTTGTAAAGTTGTCCACATGCCCTGGAGGACAATTAATATGCCTTTGGCATCAGCATTTTTGAAACAATGAAATCACAGATGGCATTTTAAAGCCCTTGGGTCATATTCATTCATACATTCATTGAAAGTTTTTGTTCATTCAGTCTCTTAATATTTCTTTTTTTAAATTTTTATATTATGTGCATTGGTGTTTTGAATACAATATGTATATCTGTGTAAATGTGTAGGATCACCTGGAACTGGAGTTACAGACAGTTGTGAGTGCTGGGAATTGAACCCAGGTCCTCTGGAAGAGCAGTCAGTGCTCTTAACCCGAGCCATCTCTCCAGCCCCAGCAAGTATTTCTTACATGCTGTTCAATGCTGGTCTCTATGCTAAAAATTAGATTCAAAGACAACCAACATTTTCATTCTTACCAGGCATGGCGGTGCATACCAGTGATCTGGGTATTAGGAAGCTTAAAGCAGGAGAGTTTTGGTTACAATGACATAGTATGATACCCCTTTTTTTTTAAGGTATGGGGAGGGCAGCATTTGGGAGGTTGAGGCAGGAGAATCAGAAGTCTTTAGCTATATTGTGAGACTCTTCTCTGCTTCAAAGGGAAGAGGAGAAAAGTTGATGTTCTCCATGTTCCTTTAGCCACAGTCCAAGAAAAGTATGAGCATTGAAGAGCGTGGGAATTTGGGGAAATGGTGCTTGGTTTACAAGGCTGAGGGTGGAGAGGCTGCCAGTTGGGCACAAGTTCTGCCTCGTGTGGATGGAGGAGCTGCACTTGGGTGTGGTGGAAAGGTTGCAGGAGGTCTTAAAGTCTTACATGAGGTGCTTGTGGTGGCTATTAGGGCGCATAGGTGAGTAAGAGGAAGTAGGGCATGCCAAAGCCTGGCAGCAGAAGCCAATTTAAAAATAGGGGCTGGAGCTGAGCAGTGGTGGCACACACCTTTTGTCCCAGAACTCTGGAGGCAGAGGCAGGCAAATCTCTGTGGGTTCAAGCCCAGCCTGGTGTACAGAGTAAGTACCAGGGTAGCCAGCCAAGACGGTTACACAGAAGAACCTTGTCTCGAAGAACAAACAAAAAAAAAAAAAAAAGGAAAAGGGGCGGGGCTGGAGATACTGCTCAGAGGTTAGGAGCATGTGCTGCTGTTCCAGGGAACTTGAGTTCAGTTCCCAGCACCCACTTTGGGCAGCTCACAACTGTCTCGTAATTCTAGTTCTAGGGGGATTAGAAACCTCTAGCTACTGAGGGCACCAATACTTCCAGGCACATTATCACTCCCCCATATACATAATTAAAATAAATCTAAAACTATTTATCACTTTTTCTTTTCTGTATTTTTAAAGAAATGTTTCTACCTTCTAAATGTTCATTTCTGTGATCATATTTTTAATTTCTTTGTTCCATTTTATTCTCTGAAGCCTTTTATTGGTTTTGTTTTAGTTATCTGAATACTTTTTTTTATTTTTTTGCAAGACAATGTCTCATGTAGCCCAGGCTGGCTTTGAACTTGCTGTATAAGATCCAAGCCAGGGATGACTTTGAACTTTTGATTCTCTTGCCTCTATCTCTCTAGTGCTTGGATTACAGACATGTGCTACAGTTCTATGCAGTACTAGGGAGTGAACTCAGAGATTCAGCATGCCAGGCAAACCTTGTACCAACTGAGTCCCATCTGCAGGCCTTGGATGCTGCCTTTTCACTTTTACCAAATAGTGCTTCCTCTGGCCCATGGAATGTGTGTCTGTGCATGGGTATGTGCACCCTCCTAAGCATATTGTTTACATTTCACAGTGTAGTCTGTTTCCCCTGGTTGCTTAGTCTGTTTGCTTTTGTCTTGGTTGCTCAGGTTCTCCTCATATGCCTGGGGAGCCCTCATCAACATTTGACAGCAGAGAATTAACAAGCTACTGGAAGTTCTATGCCTGTGGATGACTTTGGCCAACTACAGACTTCCTTCTACTGTGATGTCTTAGGGTTTCTATTGCTGCGATGAACCACCATGACCAAAAACAAGTTGAAGAGGAAAGGGTTTATTTGGCTTACACTTCCACATTGCGGTCCATCACTGAGGGAAGTCAGAACAGCAGCTTGAATAAGGCAGGAGCCTGGCAGCAGGAGCTGATGCAGAGGCCTTGAGGGAGTGCTGCTTACTGGCTTGCTCTTCTCAGTCTGCTTTCTTACAGAACCCAGTACCACCAGCCCAGGGATGGCACCACTCACCACAGGCTGGACCCTCCCATTAACTAAGAAAATGCTAGCAGGGTGGTGGTAGTCCACTAATTAAGAAAATGCCCTACAGCCAGATCTAAATGGAGACATTTTCTCAATTGAGGTTCCTTCCTCTAGATGACTCTATCTTGTGTCCAGTTAATATAAATCAGTCAGCACAGGTGCTATTTTGCAAAGTGGAGTACCTACGTCATCAGCACTATCCCCTGGGAAGAAATGTCTCAGATTTCCTGGATTACAAACCTTGAATGTCAGACCAGGAAGATGGTCCAACTGGTAAAGCTGTTTACTGCCAAGCTGAGTTCACAACCTGAGTTCAATGTTAGATACAAGGAAAGAAAAAGGCCCCAAAGTTGTCTTATAACCTTCATATGCAAATGGTGGCATGTGTTTGTGTGAGTGTGTGTGTGTGTGTGTGTGTGTATGTATGTGTGTGTGTGTGTGTGTGTGCACGCGTGTGTGCATGCACGCCCCCCCCCAAAGAAACCCTGAACCTCAGCTTTCTCAGAATCAGTTATTAAACAGGGTGCCTTGGTCAGGGCGCAAGTTTCCTCCTGAGAACCTGGACATAATCTTGTTTCCAGAGGGGCATCCTAGTCCCTCTCTGCATGTCTCTGTCTCCAACCCCACTACCCTGTGTGAGACAAGGAATCAGTCCCACAAGTGCCCAGCACAGGGGGGGGCAGCATCTGGACATGTGACTGCTACTTCAATGGGCTTGTGACCCATCCTCTTTGATTTCACCTTGACTTCCAAAAGCACCTACTGTTGCCTTTGTTGAGAGGAGGGAGGCTTGGTCCATGAAGCTCACAAAGCTGCTCTCTTTTCTCCAATGGCAACAGCACAGTCGGCCTTTTCAGGCCCAGGAGTGGGTTGGTCACAGAAGACCTCTCTGCCTGCTGCTTCCAAAGCCCTGTGTGACCTTGCTGCTCTGGGCACTCACAAGCAGAAGTCTGGTAAGACAGTCCTTTACTTTGTTTGCCAAGGAAGGGTGAATGTCCCACCTTGGGAACCACACATACTGGTGTTCTTTGCAGGCATTCCTTTTTCCAAATTTGCTTCCTGCTGTTGAGGTTCTACCTGTTAGGGCTGGATCAGGGCTTGGGGCGGGGCACTCCGGTGGAACTGTGGGCTGTCTGGCACCTCTGGGCAAAGGGTCTAGAGTGTGCTGTTGTTTGGGGCATGATGAAACTGTGAAGCTATAGGACACCTTCACTTGGAGGTCAGCCATGGCTTGCCACCCCCCAGTCCCAGCACCAACTAGTTCTTTCTTTCATGGAGTTTCCTTTTCTTTCCTTCTTTCCTCCTTCTTTTCTTTTTGGTTTTTTTGTTTTGTTTTGTTTTTTTGTTTTTTTGTTTTTTTGTTTGTTTGTTTGCTTGCTTTTTTTGAATAACAGCACTGTTCTGGAATGTACTTTGTAGACCAGGCTGGCCTTGAACTCAATAGAGATCTGCCTGAGGGCTGGGATTAAAATGTCACCAAGCCCACCTGGCCCACTGATTAGTTCTTTCAAGGCAGCATCTTCCAAGCTTCTTTCACTTGACCTTTGTGGGCCTTCACACCTTCTTCCTTTTGGAACACAAACTCTTCCTGTCCACTCCCACTCCAGCCTCTCAGCTTCTCTTACTTCACAAGGCACCACTCTGTGAGTAAAGGACCACCTCCCGTCTCTCACTCTACGCCTTTCACAGGGTTCACCACATGCTGGGAACTGTGGATACAACAGACACACAGTCTCTCTCTCACACACTCATATACTCCCCACACATTATTTACATTTTACTTATTGATTTATTTTTTGTTCATTATTGTGCATGATTGTGTACTCATGGGGGAGAGGGCGGGGGTGGGGGTGGGGGTGGGGATTTGGGAGTCAAAGGACAACTTGGAGGAATTCCTTCTCTCCTTTGTCCTGTAAGTCCCAGGAATCAAATTCAGGTCATCAGCTTGGCAGCAAGCACTTTTATCCACTAAGCCATTGGTGTGTACCAGTTTCCTCCATAATGGAAATACCCCACCCTGCAGGGAAGCTCCTTAAGAAAGAAGGTAAAGGGGGGGTGCGCGGTGGCACATTGGTGACACACACCCTTAATCCCAGCACTCGGGAGGCGGAGGCGGGAGGATCTCAGTGAGTTTGAGACCAGCCTGGTCTACAGCCAGAACTGTTATGTAAAGAAACCCAGTCTTACAAACCTGAAAGGGGGGTGGGGATGACTCAAAATAGCTTCAGGAAGCTCCTGAAACTGACCAGATTCACTAGGCCCCTCCCTCCCAAATGTAAACAGTATAGAACCGCTAATGTCACTCTCAGAAGAGCCAAATACAGAGACTCTGAGACCAGCCCAGCTGCCTGGAAGAAGCAAAAAGCAGCTGAGTCACCTGGACA
This sequence comes from Cricetiscus sungorus, assembly GCA_030556225.1. NCBI lineage: Eukaryota > Metazoa > Chordata > Mammalia > Rodentia > Cricetidae > Cricetiscus > Cricetiscus sungorus. Next base: position 13,889,656 of record JANBXA010000609.1, read on the forward strand.
GGACACTCTACAATCTGTTGAGTTGCCTGCAGGCTGTGCAGTGTGCTCCAGCTTTTATGAGCCACCATTCTTGCTGAGGTTGACTTTGATGCTGCAGCTGTCTTCCACTCATTTCTGTTCCTGTAAGTCACCCCCCACCCATCCTCCTATGAGTATCCTCCAGTTAAATTCATCGGTTCACCAAGTTGGACTTTGGTGGTATACTTTGGTCAGCCATAGGATCCTTATCTATAGTAAATAGATGTGTGTGTTGCATCTCCCCAGGAAAAGTCTTGTCACGTAACAGTCATCTTGCTGCCATCACTATTTACTTATTTTGACAAGGTCTCACTGTGTAGCCCTGGCTGGCCTGCAACTCCCAAACTCACTGTGTAGAGCATAGAGACCTGCCTGCTTCTAATTTCCCAACATTGGGATTAAAGGAATGCATAGCCAAGCTGGGACTTGAATTAGTTAATGAATTGATTTTTAAACTTTTATTTTAGGTATAGGAGTGTTCTGCCTGCACGCGTATATGGGTGCCACACGCATGCTTGGAGCCTGTGGAGGTCAGAAGAGAGGGTCAGATCCCCTGGAACTGGAGTTACAGGTGGTTGTGAGTCACCGTATGGATGCTGGAAACTGAACCTGGGTCCTCTGGAGGAGCAACCAGTACTCTTAACTGCTTAGCCATCTCTTCAGTCCCAGGGTTTTACTATTTTTCAGACTTGAGTGCCATGTATCCCAGGCTGGCTTTGAATTCACCTTCTGCTGCTCCTATATCTCTGATGAGCAGAGATTACAAGTGTGTTTCATCACACCTTATTCATTATTATGATGATGACTTTTAACATTGATTTTGTGTGTGCCTATAAATGTGTCCTTCCTTCCTGTGGGTTCCAGGGATTGAACTCAGGCCATCAGGCTTGATGAAAGGTACCTTTACCTGCTGAGCCATCTCACTGGCCCCACATACCTGGTATATGTGGTGCTGGAGATCGAACCCATAGCTTTGTACATGCTAGGCAAGCGCTCTACCAACTGAGCTACAGTTCAAAACCCCTAAATATGTAATTTTCATTGATCATTGAGGCCATACTGTGATCAAGTCTCATGTCTTTGAGTATTAATATATGCTATTTATTATCAACATATTAGCATCTGTTGCATAATATGGATTCAAAAGTGAGAAGCAATGCCCTCCAATTTGTATTTGCTTATAGTTTTTCTCCTAGTACACATTTCTTTCTTTTTTTAAAATTAGCATACATTGTCCTGGTATGATTTTGTCTCACAAGTCCTAAGAAAAGGGCAGAGCTTTGACTCTGGTTCATTAACAGTCAGTTTTTTTGTGATTGCATTTCTATCAGGCAGATTTTCCTTAAACATGTATTGTACGAACTGTTGGGAAAACGCTTTGTTGTATTGTTTTATTTTCAGAAATCGAAATAGATTCACCCACAGTCCCTTACTATAGTGCATTAAAGAGCTTTTATTTTTCCATGTTTGCTTTCAACCCCCTCCTAATCCACTGTTTAAAAAACAGAGGCAAAATTAGCCATTTTCAAATGAACACTTCAGTAGCATTAGTACATTTACACTGCCGTGCAAACACCGCTTCTATCTAGTTCCGGAACATTTTCACCTCCCTAAATTGCACCCTGTTCCATTAAGCTGTTGCTCTTCAGTCCCCTTCCTCACAGCCAATACACCTGATCCTCATTTCAAAAAAATTAATTTTTATTGCGAAATATGTTGCGCATAAAATTTCCTGGTTTAGTCTTTGTTTTTTTCTGTTTTGAGACTGGCTCTCTTCACATGGGTCCAGGCTGGGTTGAACTTGTATTGATCCTCTGACCTCTATCTCCCTAGTGCTGGGACTACAGATGTGTCAACACACCAGGCCCACACAACTTATATGCCCCTCATCATGTGACCATTGCTCCATCCATCTACAGAACTTTTGTATTTTTTCTAATTAAAACCCTGTCCTCATTCCTCATCAATTCCTCTTTGCCCTTTCCCTGACCCCTGGCCACTCCCACTCTGCTTTCTGAATGTATGCATTTGCCTGTTCTAGGTCCTCATATGAGTAGGACCACACAGTATTTGTCTTTTTTGCCTGGCTCATTTCACTTAACATAATGTCCTCAAGGTTCAACAAGGTAACATGTATTACAACTCCCTGAACTCATAAAAAAAGTTATGGGGGCTGAAGAGATGGCTCAGAGGTTAAGAGCTCTGGCTGTTCTTCCAGAGGTCCTGAGTTCAAGTCCCAACAACCACATGATGGCTCACAACCATCTGTAATGAGATCTGGTGCTCTCTTTTGGCTTGCAAGCATACATGCAGACAGAATACTGTATACACAATAAAATATATATATATATATATATATTTTAAAAAGGTACTTATTTCATGGGCACACATGTATATGACACAGCATGATTTGTGAAAGATCAGAGGACAACTTGTAGGAATTGGTTTTTTCCTACAAGTTTCTGGGAATTGGTCCCAGGGATCCAATTCAAGTCATCAGGCTTGGTGGCAAGTGTTTTACCCGCTGAGCTGTCTCTCCAGCCCAGGACTTCCTTCTTTACTAAAGTTGATTAACATTGCATTAGTCATGAAGTATTAGTTGCATGGTTACATAGTTACACTACGTTTTGTTTATCCATTCATCAGCTAGTAGATGCTTGGGTTGCTTCCACATATGGCTGGTTGTCATGAAAAAATCATGGGTACACTGTGTCTGTTTAAATGATCCATCCATTTTTATTTGTCTTTTTTTTTTACTTAATTTCACACTGTAACTTAAACTAATCTGGAACTCACTATGTAACTCAGCCTGGCCTGATTTCATGGCAGCCCTCCTGCTTCAGCCTCCAAAGCACTGGTATTGCAGATACAAAACACCCTATCTGGCTGGAAGATTATGCTTCTCTCCCTCTCCCTCTCCCTCTCCCTCTCCCTCTCCCTCTCCTCTCCCTCTCCCTCTCCCTCTCCCTCTCCCCCCCCTCCCCTCCCCCTCCCCCCCTCCCTCCCCCTCTCCCTCTCCCTTCCTCCCTTCTCTTTCTTTTCTTTTCTTCTTTTTGATGGGGGGGGGAGTCTCACTATGTAACTCTGGCTGGCCTTGAACTCACAGAGATCTGTCTTCTTCTGCCTCTGAGTGCTAGAATTAAAGGTGTGTGCCACCATATCTAACCCTAGTCTACCCTTTTCTTAGCTGTGCTAGCACCACTGGCAGTTTGAAAATGTGATCTTCCATTTAAAGTTCAAGCATACCCACCTGTTTCCTACTTGCCTCGAGATCTCTACAACACTTCCTCTCAATAGCTGTGTTAACAGTCTGTCAGAGAGCAATGCAGAGGCCGCATTCAGAAAACCTGTTCTGGGTGTATGGGGGCAGAGGACGGTCACTCTAAAACCACAGATACCCCCTGGCCTTTCTTCCTCTGACTCCCTCCCCTCCCACTGCCCATAAAACTTCCAGAAATCCATGGGGCACAACTGTGTCCTGAAAACAAATACCAGGGAGCTGAAAGACAGAAAAGTTTCTCTGAGGTTGAGTGCTAAAAGCAGGGTGGGGGTGGAGATGAGGTGGGAGGCAAAACAAATGTACAGAAAATTAGAAATGTATTTCAATGTCTGTCCTCAACTCCAGCCGACACATGGGAGGCCAGTGCCACTATTTGTACCTTCAGTTAGACATAGCATCCCAGGGTGGGACCAAGCTTAACTTCTGCTCCTGGCAAGTGATAGAAGCAGTATATTTTCCAGACAACAGTAAGCAAAAAAGATGTAGTGGGTTAGTTCTGTGAGTCTATGTACTTGGAATCCTGAGACAGGAAGATTATGTTTAGACCTGCCTGGGCTACAGAACGGAAGCAAGTCTACCCTAAGAAACCTAGCAAGATGTCCCAAAACAAGACATAAAAAGAAAAAAAAAATAAATGAAATGAAAAATGGCAGCCGGGCAGTGGTGGCACACTCCTTTAATCCCAGCACTAGGGAAGCAGAGAGGCAGGCAGGTCTCTGTGAGTTCAAGGTCACCCTGGTCTACAGAGTGAGTTCCAGACTAACTTGAGGTACAGTATGAAATCATGTCAAAAACAAAAAAACCACACAAATAAAAATGGACCATTTAAACAGATAGAAACCCTGTCTTGGAAATTTAAAAGGAAGAAAGGAAGGAAGGAAGGAAAGAAGAAAGAAAGAAAAAGAAAGAAAGAGAAAAGGAAAGAAAGAAGGGTAAGTAGGGCATGGTCAGTGGTAGAGCATTTGTCTAGTATATGTAAGGTCCTATGTTCAATTTCCCACTCCTGAAACCCAAACAAAAATCTGCTTTTATGGGCTAGTCTCACACATACACACACACACACACACACACACACTACACAGGCATAAACAAAACAAAAGCTCACAAAAATCTCTGCTTTCGAGGACACAAGGGCTCCCTGGGTGCCTGATCTGGAGGCTTTGTTTGGCTCTGTTGTGTTCCCAGCCTCTATTCTCCTGTCCTCTTCTCCTTCCAGATTCACGTGAAGCAACAAAGCAGCTTGATTATGCTGCCTTTGAAAACTTTGAACCAGGCAGGTTCAGTATCTTGTGCAAAAATCCCTTTTCCTCCTTTCAGGGCTGAAAGAGCTTCCCTGTGCAGCCTGGTTTTAAAACCCTCATGCCAAGCATGGAAAATTCTATAAATACCAAATGCAAACGTGGAATTTAACCTTTAATTATTCTAGCCTCCAGCTCAACCTCCCCTCTCCGCCATTTTCTCTCTGCTTGCATAGCCTCTTTAAACTCTGTCTGAAGGTTGATCAACATTTAAAAAGAAAAGGAAAGGAAAGGAAAGAAAAAAGAAATAAATCTTTTCAGGAAGATTTCCTGGCACCAAAGAATAGAAATTGTCAGTGTGTGTGTGACCATTGGAGATATGCTCATTTGGTGGCCTGTAGCCGTGAACTGGTGTCCGGTGTTACCCAATTTGATGGTCTGAAACAACCAACAGCTCTCACAAACCAGGTAAAACCTGTGTATACTGACATCTTCTATCCAGGTGGTCTCCTGAATGGATTTGTTCTAGAGACTTTGTTCTGTATTGCTAGGTAATAGACCAACACACACACACACACATACACACACACACACACACACACACACACACACAAACACTGGCTAGAAACTCCAATTATTCTGGATTTTCCCAATGTGTTTTAGCTTGCTGTCAGCCTGGGCAAAGCCTCTGCCCGTTTGTTTGTTTGTTTATTTATGTATTTATTTATTTATTCATTTTGATTTTTTGAAATAGTCTCTCTGTGTAGCTCTGTGCATATAATACCTGTGATGGAGAATGCAATCCCCTGTAAACCCCAGCTTCCTCTGTTTGTGTCTTTCTGGCTGCAATCACCCTGGATGGAGGGTAATGAGTTTGCCAGGAGTGTTTTGAGCTGGTCTCACAGTCAGAGGTAGTGTGCACAGAAGATGCCATCTTGTCCAGGCTCTCTTCCACTCTGTAGCACTTCTCGCTGTAGTCCTACCCAGCCACAGCCACCACACACCTGGGGTAGAGCACCTGAGGTCTCACTCAACTCTCAAGGAAGGGTAGGCTGGTGACTTAGATCTGCTAACTCCTCATCTTGGATCCTCTGTGGTTGGAGACACAGTTGCTTATACACAAATACCTGGCTCCATCGTACTCAAACGATGTTCAGTGTGTAAACCCTGACTGGTCCAACCCTCCTCATCCTCTGTCCCCAGTTTCTCTGCAGCAATTCCCAGTATGGGAGTGTTGTGGAACATTAGTTAAAGACATGCTTCATTCTTTTCTTTTCTTTTTTGAGACAGGGTTTCTCTGTGGCTTTGGAGGCTGTCCTGGAACTAGCTCTTGTAGACCAGGCTGGTGTTGAATTTACAGAGATCTGCCTGCCTCTGCCTCCTGAGTGCTGGGATTAAAGGTGTCCGCCACCACTGCCCGGCGAATTGCATTCTTTCATGTTGCATTTGTTTAACTCTGAGAAGCTGTGTTACTTTGCCTGTCTAAACACCTGATTGGTCGAATAAAGCGATGATCGGTCAGTAGCTTGGCAGGAGGGGAAATAGGCAGGGCTGGAAGGTAGAGAGAATAAAGAAGAGGAAAGAAAAATAAATGAGGAGTAAGAAAAGGAGAGAGGACACTAGGGGCCAGCCACCAAGCTACACAGCAAGCCACAGAGTAAGGAGTAAAGAAAGGTATAAAGAAATAAAGATAAAAGCCCAGAGGCAAAAGATAGATGGGAAAATTTAAGTTAAGAAAAGCTGACTAGCCAGGCATTGGTGGCACATACCTTTAATCCCAGCACTTGGGAGGCAGAAGCAGGTGGATCTCTGTGAGTTTGAAGACAGCTTGCCTGTCTCAAGAAACCAAATAAATAATAAGGAAAGGAAAGAAAAGAAAAGCTGGTTAGAAACAGCTGAAAGTTTTGTCTCCTGAGCACCAGTTCCCCAATAACCACTCTGAGGCTTAATATTAATTACAAACTGTTTGGCCTATTAGCTCAGGCTTCTTATTGACTAGCTTTTACAACTTAAATTAACCCATTACTCTTATTCTATATTTTACCACGAGGCTCATGGCTTGTTACCTCACATCTTGTTTCTCTGGTGGCTGCTGGAGTCTCCCTGACTCCCCTTCTTTCTCCCTGTATCTTTGTTTGGATTTCCTGTCTGGCTCTATTCTGCCTGGCTATTGGCCAAATCAGCTTCTTTATTTATCAGTCAATAAAAGCAACACATATTCACAGCATACAGAAGGACATCCCAAATCAACAAGCCAAGCTAAGGCTGGTTATTCATAAAGAAGAATAAGCCTCTTTGTATTTATTTGGGAGTTGGGTGGTGAGCCCACCCAAAGAGTAAAACAATACAACTACATGGGAGGTTCCCTGTGAATGTGACAATTCTTTAGGGTAGACCAGGGATCTCCCTCCATCTTTGAATCACACAGTCCCCCCGGAAAAGTCTGGATGAAAGGGCCAGAGTCACAGGACTGCATTTTATTCCCTGCATGGTTCTGCCTCACTCCTTGAGTTATGGTGTCCATGCTCCAGAGAGGATGATGCATGCGTGTGGTAGCGCGTGAGTACACCACAAGCAAACAGACTCTGCTCTAGGAAGAAAACTTTCCCAGAGTGCAAGTAGTGGGCGGGATTACTTGACACGTTTATTGAACCAGAGGTACACATAGCCTGGCCACTCAGGGTTTTGAGCACAACTCTACACCAGGAGAAAAGGAAGCAATGGGCAGAATGGAGCTTCAGGCTTAGGCTGGGACGTAGCCCAAAGGCTCCGTGGTGCTGCTGGGCTCATGTATCAGGAAACGGAAACAGCATGCTATTTTTAGAACTTTCTGAAGCCTCCGGACAAACAGAAGCACCTTTGCTCCCTGTGTGAAGGTCCCAGAGCGCCTCCACTAACACTCCTTGCCTTACTACAGGCACCAGATGGTACTTCTTCAGCTTTCCCACTAACACCTGTCCTTACTTTTCTTATGACATCATTCTCTCCCCTTGAGCTTTAGAAGCAGCTTAAAGACGAAAGACACACCAAAGAGCCTGTGGCTCCTCACGGTGTGCTTCTAGGGGATGGGTCTCTCTTACTTCGATGGCAGCATTGTAGCATTTCCTCAAGACAACAGTTCACCCGACAAATTACTGCATCTGTTTGGCATAGAGACCTCACTTTCAAGTGTTCTCAACCCCAACAGCAAAAACATTTTCTACATCCTCCTTGTTACACATGTACTGTCAGCCCTTCGAGCACATGAACTATGCATTCATAGATTCAACCATCCTTGGGAAAAATATATTCAGTAAAAAATAAAACCCATATTCACTATATACAGACTACTTCTCTTGCCACCATTCTCTAAACAATATTGCATAGTTCGAGGACAGCCTGGTCTACAGAGCTAGTTCTAGGACAGGCTCCAAAGAAATACAGAGAAATCTGTCATAAAAAAACACACACACACACACAAAAGAGAATATTGTGGAACAACCTTTTGCATATTATTTATATTGTATCAGGTGTGATAAGTAACCTGGAGTAACTTTAGACTAGACAGGAGGCTGTATAAAGGCTCTAAGCAAACATGACACATTTGTTCAAGACATTTAAACACCCAGGGATTTTGTGTTTACGAGGGGTCAGATATTGTGGAGGGTTATATTTATTATTATTGTTGCTGTTGTTGTTACTATTTTGGTTTTTTAAGACAGGGGTTCTCTGTATTGCTTTGGAGCCTGTCCTGGAAATAGCTCTGTAGACCAGGTTGGCCTTGAATTCACAGAGAACCGCCTGCCTCTGCCTCCCGAGTACTGGGTTTAAAGGCATGCGCCATCAATGCCCAGCAGGATTATATTTATTTATACTGTAGATGGAAAGTTGCAGTCAGACTTTCTTGTCCAACTTTCCTTGGACAGCCAACAAATGACACAGAGACATTATTAATTATGAAAGTGTGGCTTTAGCTTAGACTTGTTCCCAACTACTTCTTATAACTTAATTAACCTGCTTTTATTAACCTACATTCTACCACATGGCTTTTTACCTCTCTTCCATTCTGTATATCTGATTCCCTCTGTGCCTTGATGGCATCTCTCTGCCACTCTTCTTCCCAGAGTTCCTCTCTCTCACCAAAAGTCCCACCTATTCTCTCTTGCCTAGCTATTGATCACTCAGCTCTTTATTAAATCGATCAGAAGGCACCTTAGGTAGAGAGACACATCTTTACAGTGTACAAAGAGATTATTCCACAACAAAAACATTTGGCTTGCAACAATAGATGTCTTCTGCTATATCATGCAGGAAACCACCTATGCTCATTGTTTGTTTTGAGACAGAGTCTCTCTGTAGTTGTGATTATCCTAGAACTCATTCTGTAGACCAGGCTGGCCTCTAACTCACAGATATCTGCCTGCCTCTGTCTCCCGAGTAAGTGCTGGGGTTAATGGTGTGTTCCCTTTGTTAAGAATAGAGGTTGATCTTGTTAATTTGCAATAGGTGACTCAACAATTAGGAGTATTGGCTGCTCTTCTTGAGGATCAGGGTTAGAGTCCCAGCACCCACAGAGCAGCTCACAACTGTCTGTAACTCCAGTCCCAGAGGATTGCACTGCATTTTCTGGCCCCCTTGAGAACCAGACCCTCACATGGTGTACGCAAATATGTGTAAGACAAAACACCCATATCCATAAAGTAAATCAATTTTTATAAAAAGTTTAAAATGTACATCCTGTCAAAGCTAGTGACAGGCTGCTACTGAGAGCTTGACTTTACAGAGCTTTCATGTGACTAAAACTGTGGCTGCTGCCTGTGTCTCTCTTGCCTGCCATGGCACCCCTGTCTTCTGCCATGATTCTTGAGAACTCTGTTAAGCCCCATGTGTAACAGCTTATCGTGGACGGTGCAGAGGCAACCTCTGAGCGAGAACAGAAGGAAAGAAAGAGAAAGGGGTGAGAAGGCTTTTCCTTTTATGAGGGAATATAGTGCTTGTGTATAGGGAGAGAGTTCTACTTAGTGGCTGCAGCAGCTACAGTCTCACATCTTGGCTGCTGCTGCTGACATGTCCTGCTAGGCCCCTGAGAACAGGTCACTGTAAGTGCCTGAATGCTAACACTTTGCCTGTTTTGTGACAATTAGTTTAGTTAGATGTTCACCTACAAATCCACTCGACTTGGTACTGGTAGCAGCCATTTGCTGAACGTGGAAAAATTGTGTGAGGCGATCTTGTCAATGCCATAACTCGGGCTTAACAGGATTCTTCATCCGCCACACTAGATGTTGGGTGCTGACTCGCAGCTTGAATAAGGGACCAGAGTCATTTGCATGGTTCATATGGGTGACATGGTAGTTTGCAATTGCTTTTATTTGTTTGTTTCTTTGGGTTTTTTGTTTGTTTGTTTGTTTCTAAGACAGGGTTTCTCTGTGTAGACCCGGCTGTCCTAGGACTCACCGTGGACACCAGGATGTCCTTGAACTCCAAGATCCACTTGCTTTTGCTCCCAAGTGCTGGGATTAAAGGCATGCACCCTCACCACCCGGCTTTTGCAGTTTTAATGTTTCCTAAGAAACACACTAAAGCTCAATGGCTTACAAGACACCTTCTTCCCTTGCTACAGTCCTGAAAGGCTGTGATTTGGCTCATCTTAGTCAGGCTTGGCAATGTCTGGCTGTAGGCTTAGCTCCTGATGCCCAGGAAGATAAATCATACCACAGCATGTAGTTAAAATGCTCGTTCATGCAGCTCGAATGACAGGTCATCTGCTAAGAGCACTGCTGTAGAAGAAGTCATGCTCAGTTCAGTTCCCAGCACCCGTGTCTACAGTCTCACAACCACCTCTAGACTCCAGCTCCAGGGATCTGACATCTTCTTCTAGCTTCCAAGGGTACCTGTGCTATTGTACACACACACACACACACACACACACACACACACACACACACACACACACTTTTTTCCTAATGTCTGCCAGCATTCCAAGGCCTATTGCATTGGGGATAGGGGTGCAATTCCCACCCAGGGTGAGGTCACTGCAGAGCCACAAGACAAAGGGTAGCATTCTCTTCCAGCTGAGTAAAGCATCTGCTCAATAAGTCAGTTGACCACAGTAATACAAATGGCAGTTCTAAAGTGGGGACATTATCTTCCCACCTGCATTAATTCAGTAGCACTCCTGTTACAAAGAGCACAAACTTTGCACTTGGCTTAAGGTTAGTTTCTTACAGGAGCTCAGACAGTAGGCCTGTCCTTGACTTACAGATGGCTCCATCTCCAGTCTCTAACTGCCTTCTCTTCTCTGTGCACACCTGTGTCCACATTTCCCCTTCTGATGAGGGCACCAGTCAGACTGGATAGGGGCTCAGCCTGTTGAATGTCTTAACTCCATCTCCTCTTCAAGATCTCATTCAAAATGGTATGTGTATGTGTGAGTGTGTGTGAGAGAGTGTGTGAGTATGTGTGAGAGAGTGTGTGAGTGTGTGTGTATATGTGAGTATGTGTGTGAGTGTGTACATGTAGAGTGTGAGTGTGTATGTGTGTGTGAGTGTGTGTATGTGTGAGTGTATGTATGTGAGTGTGTGAGTGTGTATGTGTGTGTGAGTGTGTATGTGTGAGTGTATGTATGTGTGAGTGTGTGAGTGTGAGTGTGAGTGTGTGAGTGTGTATGTGTGAGTGTGTGAGTGTGTATGTGTGAGTGTTGTATATGTGTGAGTGTGTGAAAATGTGTGTGTGAAGGTGTGAGTGTGTGAGTGTGTGTATGTGTGAGTGTGTGTGAGTGTGTGTGAGTGTGTGAGTGTGTGTGAGTGTGTGTGAGTGTGTATGTGTGAGTGTGTGAGTGTGTGTGAGTGTGTATGTGTGAGTGTTGTATATGTCTGAGTGTGTGAAAATGTGTGTGTGAAGGTGTGAGTGTGTGAGTGTGTGTGAGTGTGTATGTGTGAGTGTTGTATATGTGTGAGTGTGTGAAAATGTGTGTGTGAAGGTGTGAGTGTGTGAGTGTGAGTGTGTGAGTGTGTATGTGTGAGTGTGTGAGTGTGTATGTGTGAGTGTTGTATATGTGTGAGTGTGTGAAAATGTGTGTGTGAAGGTGTGAGTGTGTGTGAGTGTGTGAGTGTGAGTGTGTGTGTGTAACTGGGGGTGGGATAGTTCACATTATCCCAGGAGGGATTATGTTGTGGGCTGCAGATATAGCTCAGTTGATAGAGTGATTATCTAGCATGTACAAAGCCCTGGGTGCCATCCCTAGCACTCTACAAACAGGATGGTGACCCATACCTGAAACTCAGTGCTTGGTATAAGGAGGCAGGAGGATCAGATGTTCAAGGTCTTCTTCTATAGCAAATCAAGTTCAAAGCTAGCCTGGACTGTAAGAGAATCGCCACATTTTTTTTTAAATTTAAATTACATTTTTTTTTTTCATTTTGGATACCATCCCCAGTTCCTCCTCCCTCCCCTTCTACTGCTCCCACCCCACCCCTCACCCCACTCTCCCCTTTCCAACCCCCATCCACTCTTCAGAGGGAGTAAGGTCTCCCTTGGGGAGTCAACAAAGTCTGGCAAACCAAGTTGAGGCAGGACTAAGCCCCCCCCCATAAAGGTTGAACAATGTTTCCCTCCATAGGGAAAGGGCTCCAAAAAGCTACTTCATGTACCTGGGATAGGTCCTGGTCCCACTGAGAACCTGCCACAAAATTTAAAGAAATGTTTTGTGTACTAGTGAGGTCTATGTACCCGACTTTAGAGACTTTTTGGCATAAAGACCTGTGAAGAATCTTCTCTTGTCCTCTCCCTCTGAGCTACTGGCCTTAACAGACGCTTCCTCCATGTTGAACAGAGGCCAAAGCCCCAAATTTGAAGAGCACTTAGATGATCAAGACCAACCCTGACTTCCTCGGTCATGCCACCCCGAGCCCTTGGTTACATACCAGGTTGGCTCGAACTTAGTCTGCTGGGAGGCAAAGTCTGTCCCCGTGGCTGTATAGTGCATGGAGGCCACCCCTGCAGCCCAGCCTTCCTGCTTCAACAGGATAGTCTGCCCCTCTTTAATAGGCTGCTGTGTTGAACAGTGGTAGCCAGAAGAGCCTGGGGGAAAGGAGGGAAGAAATCCCACTGACAATTGCATGGCACAACCTGCTTTTCTTACACACTTGCTCGTGAACGGGCCTGGGAGAAATGCTTGCAAAAGCACAAACTCATGTTCTAATAAACAGGGCTGAATGGTCTGGCGTGTAAGCACACAGTAAATATCTCTCTCACTTTATAGGAGCCAGTGAGAAAGAAGGCAATTCTCCAAGTAGGCTACCTTGCAAAGCTACTCCCATTCTTTTCTGACTGATGTGGCCCATATGTGTTCCCTACCGCAGCAGAAACAAGTGGCCTTTGTGCCCCGTCGGCGTTTTCTGTCCTGGTGTAAATTAGGCACACTGCAGCCATTTCATTAAGAAATCTGTCTCTGATGCGATGGGTCAGGTTTCCAGAGGCAGCCAGGAAAGCCTGCTTGGAGCTGGGAGCAGTCAGTTCCCCTGATTGCAAAGACAGCTCCTGACCATAAAGAAGAGGACAAGCCACCACAGCAGGCACACCACCCTGCTGTCACTGCTACCTCCCAGTTGGACTCTATGTGACATAATTATCCACAGCTTTGTTGTCTCTCTCCCCTACCCCACGCCTGGCACCGAAATCTTCCAGACATCTGGAATTATGATGGGGTAAATGCAGTAAAACACAGATTTCTTTTTGTGGAAATATTCAGATTTCAGATCCAAGAGGGCAGGGGTATTGAGTAATTGACATCCTCGAAATAAACATATTATGGACGTTTATGAACTTGGCCTATCTCTTGGCTGCTTTAGGCTTCTGGTGTGCCTGGGAAACCTTTGATTTTTGAAAGGGCTTAGATGACAGGCAGGCCTTTCCTCTCCTGCAATTTGCAGAGCAATCTGGTAAACACATCTGTGTCAAGTCCTGTTTTGGCTAGCCTGGGACAAACCAAGGGATCAGCCTTACCCCCCCCCCTTGTTTTCCTGAAATAAGTATCTAAAAAGGCATTTAGCTGCCCTAACTGGAACTAAGGAGAATGGAAAAATATCACAAGATATTCTGCACACATAGTATCCAATCTCCCTTTTATACAGAAGAAATTCAAATGAGTCTCTGCCATTAAAACTTTGATTATCAGAAACTTCGTTTTAATCAGAGATAGCTGTAAACTCTGTGTGCTCAGCTGACTTGTGTATTTAACATTCTTGATATTATGCGATGGTCCAATTAACCAATTTTTTCTTAAACTCAATTTCCCGGGACATTGTGGTTAATTAATCAAGTTGTAACTTTTTTTAAAAAGTGTTATCTCCATACATACTGTGTATGCAGACACCCAGGCACCAGACCCAGGATGATTTGGGGTCTCTTTTTTTCTTACATTTATTTGTTTGCTTATTGTGTATGTGTCTCTGTGTAAGCCATGGCACATGGGTGGTGGTCAAGTGACAGTTTGTAGATATCTCTTTCCAGCATGAGGGTCCTAGGGATTGGACTCAGGTTGTCAGACTTAGCAGCAGACACCTTTGCTGTGATCCATGTGTGTGTGTGTGTGTGTGTGTGTGTGTGTGTGTGTGTGTGTGTGTGTATGTGTGTGCATGTGTGCGTGCTTAGGTCAGTCTATGGGATGGCATTTGCTGATGGCAGGACAAACTAAGGACTGTCAGAAATTCTTCACTGTTTACCCTCACCCTCAGTGCCCACCTTCGTGACTCATCCTGTCTGATCATAGCTCCCCCACACCCTCTTTGCCTTGTGCCACCTGGTTGTGACTAACAGGGGCCAATTTGGGGAGTCACACCTTGTGGGCTACTGGCTTTCCATTGCCTCCTTTGCTGCCACTCAAAAAGATCAGACTTTAGGAGTATGGTCAGCATAGCCAGCACTCATACCTGAACCCAGCATATCCCACAATCACAGGAACTACATTGTTACACAACACGCATGGAGACAGCACCACTGTCTCCTAGCACCCTTGGGAAACTGCACTAATGTACACATACCTCTGACACAGACACACATATGTACACATAATTAAAAATAAAAATAAGCCAGGTGGTGCCGGCACAGGACTTTAATCCCAGCATTCAGGAGACAGAGGCAGGTGGATTTCTGAGTTTGAGGCCAGCCTGGTCTGAGGAGGAGTTCCAGGACAGCTAGGCCTAAACAAAGAAACCTTGTCTCAAACAAAAAGAAAAACATAATGAAATAATAAATAAAATAAATCTTTGAAAAAAAAAAAAAGAAAAAAGAATTGTTAAAGAAGTCCATGAGGCACTGAGATGGCTCAGCTGGTAAAGACACTTGCCACCAAGCCTGGCAGCCTGAGCTTAATCTCTGAGACCCACACGATAAAAGATGCGAGTTTATGCACGTTGTCCTCTAATTTCTATGCTGGGCATATATGTGTATCCCCTCCCCACACACATAAACACAATGTGAAAAACAAAGGAAGAAAGCTTGTGATAGCTTCTAGCTGGTTCTGTCCTCTAGAAAGTCTAAATTATGCTCCTGTCAGGGGAAAGGGGGTGTGCTGCCACTGCCCCTGCTGCTTCTGGATTGCCACATGCCCAACCATTCCAGGTCACATGTCCACGCAGCCTTCTGTGCGCATGCCTAGCAAGACCCTCTGCTCTTTCAACCACGCTCTTTTCTGCTATAGCAATGCTATTTCCCCCTTTATCTTCCTACTGAAATCTTGTCCTTTTTTCAAAGCCTTCCTCCAGCCCTACTTCCTCTAGAGGGGCCAGCTGGAAACGATCTCTATTTCAACTCTTTGAAGTCCCAATTGTCTATAGTGCTCATTAGCTCCAAAGTAAACATTACCATGGGGTATTTGCTGCTCGCTTGCCCTCCCTCCCTCTGTCCCTCTCTCCCTGTCTGTCTGTCTCAGAGCAAGGACATTGTCTTGCATTTCCGTGCTTCTCGATGGAGACTAAATGTGACTTGGACGTAGCAGCCACTCTAGAAATGGTATTTCTCACGGTTCCTGTTCATTAAACAACTACGGTGTGGTAGGATGCATCCATTTGAAATCGTTTTGTTTTGTCTTAGAATTTTTTTTTTTTTATTTATGTGATAGTTTAAAATGCTCTCTTTATAAAAAGTTACAGTTGAGTGCAGAGGACTGGGAAAGTGGCTCAGTTGGTAGAATGCTTGCCTGACATTCATGACCTCCTGGGTTCTATCCCTAGAACCAAGTAAACTGAGTACAGTAGCTTACACCTGTGATCCTAGCACTGACCAGGTAGAGGCAGGAGAATTAGAAGTTTAAGGTCATCCTCGGCTGTGCACCAGTTCTAGACTAGCCTAGGCTCCAGAAATTGAGGGCCAGGTGGTGATGGCTCACACCTTTGACCCTGGAATACAGAGGCAGGTGGATCTCTGTGAGTTTGAGGCCAGCCTGGTTTACTGAGTTGAGTTCCAGGACAGCGAGGGCTGTTACACAGAGAAACCCTGTCTCAGAAAACTAAAATAAATAAATTGAGGGTAGGCAAGATGGCTTAGCACATAAAAGGACTTTGCTGCTGAGTCTAATGTCCTGAGTTTGATCCCTAGAAACCACAAAGTTGGAAGTTGTTCTCTGGTTCCCACATTTATGCTTTGGCATGTGTACATACGTACACATGCGTAATATAGACAAATGTAAAAAAAAATTTTTTTTGTTTTGCCAAGTACATAGTGAAAGCTGGTTTTAGCCAACCATCTTCACCACCACGTACCTTTCTAGACATCTCCATCCTTAAGAACTTGCTTGACAGCAGATTGTTGTAAGTGCCTTTAAACCAGCACTCAGGAGGCAGAGGCAGGCAGATCTCTCAGGAGGCCAGCCTGGTCTACAGAGTGAGTTCCAGAACAGCCAGGGCTACACAGTGAAAACCCCATCTTGAACAAAACAAAATACAAAAACAACCAGAAAAAAAAAGAACTTGGTTAGCTTAGCCTATCCTATTTTTGTCTAATGTTTATATATCCATAAAATACAGCTATATACAGGTGTTCCATTGTTTCCATTCCAATAGACCCATTGCTAGTTAGAATATGGTTATTGGAACACACATTTACTTTACCTTGTCCACAGCCCGTAACAGTGTCATAGTGACACAACTATGGAATATTGGTTATTGCCCTTGAGTTGCCATCATGGGACTGACTGTGGGGTCACGGCATCACAGGTCAGGCTAAAATCCTGTATTATTAGCCGAGGAAACATCTGGGTTCAGCACTCCACTCTTTAGTAAAGTCAAAAAAAATATTAAGTCAGGGCTGGAGAGATGGCTCAGCCGTTCTGCGTTGGCTGAGCTTCTAGAGGAAGCTATATATGTGAATACATGATATATACAGTGATTCATTATTTATTTATTTAGTTAGTTAGTTAGTCAGTTAGTTAGTTAGTTAGTTAGTTAGTTAGTTAGTTTGGTTTTTATAGACAAGGTTTCTCTGTACAGCCCTGACTGTCCTGGAACTCATTCTGTAGACCAGGCTGACCCCCTGCCTCTTCCTCCAGAGAGGTGGGACTAAAGGCATGTGACACCACCACCCAGCTTGTGAGTCATCATTTAAATTTAAAAATTGTTTGTTTTTTATTTTCAAATCAGGGTTAGCCATCCTGGAACTCACTCTGTAGACTAGGCTGACCTCAACCTGGAGATCCACCTGCCTCTGCCTTGAGAGTACTGAGATTAAAGGCATGCACTACCACCACCTCACTGACAACATTTTAATAAATGTATTGCTGTTGTTGTAGTATATGTGCCTGGGTGCTTTGCCTGCGTGTTTGCCTGTGCAGTGTGTGTGCATGGTACCCACAATAACCAGAAGAGAGGGTTAGATCCATGGAAGTGGCGGTGCAGGTAGTTGTAGGTCACCATCAGGGTTCTGGGAATGGAATACATACCCTCCCGAAGCATAGTAAGTGCTTATAATCTCTAAGCCATTTCTGCAGCCCCCTTAGAATTATTTGTTACACCTATTTATTCATGTGTGTATGTACTTGCCATGGCACATGTGGAGGGCCGAAGGACAACTCATAGGTACTTTTAGCTGTGCAACGTGAGCAAATTCATGAACTTTGCTGCACCTCAGTCTCCCTGTCTATAAAATGGGGACACCTCACTTGAGGGTTGTTTTAAGGATTAAATGAGACTTTGAGCACTCAGAATAGCACTTGACAGAGTAACC
This sequence comes from Cricetiscus sungorus, assembly GCA_030556225.1. Lineage (NCBI taxonomy): Eukaryota > Metazoa > Chordata > Mammalia > Rodentia > Cricetidae > Cricetiscus > Cricetiscus sungorus. The sequence continues at coordinate 13,907,392 of JANBXA010000609.1, forward strand.
TCTTCCCCTGCCGCTGTTATTAATGCTAACCTACTTCTGGAAGTTTCCCAGGGAATCCCTGTATTCTGCCAGACCAGCATTTGGTGGTAGGGTCACAAACTGAGCTTCCCAGTGATTCTCAGATTGGATCATTTTGGAAGGCACCTGGCCAAACATCCTGCTCATGACTGCTTGCAAAGACCTACCCGGGTGGAAGCCCTTCCCCACGCACCTTCCATGGCAACAGGCAGTAGGAAAGGACTTTCAGGTTCTCACCAGTAGACACTTCCCGTAGAGTCTGCTTGGAGGGCTCCTATTCTGTTCACTTGTTCTGTGTGTGTGTGTGTGTGGGGGTTATGACATGTGTAGAAGGGTGTGGGGGGGTAAAAGGTTGACAATACCTCTTTACCTTATTTAAGAAATTTAAAACTATTTATTTATTTATTTAGTATATGTAAGTATGTGGGGTTGAATGAGCCACAGTATTCCTGTGGCAGTCAGAGAACCGCTTTGGAGTGGGCTGTGTCCTTCTACTACATGAGTCTGTAGGATCCAAATCAGGCCATCAGGCCCAGTGGCAAGCATCTTTACCCATGGAACCATCTTGTTGGCTCATTCACCTTATTTTTTGAGACAGAGTCCCTGACCTTGGAGCTCATTGATTCAGCTGGCTGCTTAGCCAATGTGGCCTGTGAGCCTACTGCTTTTCAGTCTCCAAAGCTGGGGTTAGAAGATCACAATTCATGGCTGATTCCTTAAGTGAGTGTTAGGGATTTGAAACTGGGGCCTCATGCATCAACCAAGCCATCTCTCTAAGCTCTTTTCTTCCTTTTGTTATACTAGGCATGGAACTTGGGGCCTGACACAGGCTGGATAAATGCTCCGCAACCGAGCTGCATCCTCAGCCCCTGTTCACTGAGGTAGAGTCTCACTTTGGAATCCAGGTTGCCTATGAACTTGATCCTCCTGCCTCTTTTTACCAAGTGCTGGGATCGCAGGTATGCACTACCACACCACACAAGCTGCTGCTTCTGAAGCGGGCTCTTTGTGAATGCTCTTGATGACCATCCAGTTACCCTGGAGTCTTGAGCACTACTACTGCCTCGTCTCCAGACAGTGACTTTTAGCTTAAGCTTCCTTTAAGCAAGATCACTCTGCCTAGAAGAACAACTGCATCCAAAAAGGATAACTTTGGCAGGGCAGTGGTGGTGCACGCCTTTAATTCCAGCACTCGGGAGGCAGAGGCAAGAGAATCTCTGTGAGTTTGAGGCCAGCTTGGTCTACAGAGCCAGTTCCAGGACAGCTAGGGATACACAGAGAAACCCTGTCATCCTGTCTCAACTCCCCTCCAAAAGAAAGGATAACTTGGGGCTGATGTGTCCTTTGGTCCCCATAGGAGAAAATTAATCAGTGACTGGGCCATTTTGGGGTATAAAGGCCTGAATCTTTTATGCCAAGCAGAGGGACAATGTCGCCACCCATACCAAGGCACTCTCAGGTGTGGCTTATGTTCAAAGAATCTAACTCTCCTGAGCATCCTTCTCCTGCTGACTGCCTTCTGCCCGTGTATCTTTTCTTTCTGAGGTCCCCACCCCCAAGCATCAGTGGGCCTAGAATCTCTGTCTGGGGCTCTGTTCCTAGGAAACCTGACCCAAGACACTGCTGGTCACCTCAGCCTGCAGTAATAACCCTGGTGGCACGAGGAAGCTGTTACCAAGCCATTCCTTGGCCTGCCTCTCTGTCCCCCACTTAAGTAATTAGTTCTCTCTCAGGGCTTATTTTCTAGCCCTCTAATCAGAAGCTGGCATCAGAGGGAAAGGATAATAAATGAAGAGGGGTGGTGATACAGTGCGCAGCTGAGCAAAGCAGTCACCTGGGAGCCAGGAACAGCAGGAAGCACCCTCTTAAGCCCAGCCGTGGGGATCACCTCCCCTACACACACCCACACCCACATCCCACCCCCACACCACCCCCACCCCGATGGAGGCACTAAATTGCTACATGCTTGTACCCTGAGGTCAAGAGCCTTGATAGCAACCAAATAACATTCTTCAGCGCCCTTGCTGCAGATGCTGGAAAAGCAATCTGGCAAAGGCCAGTGCACCAGGGAAACAGGCTTAAAGCTGTTGCTGCCATTGTGTCCTGGGTGCAGCTGGAGGAGGGAAGGTGCTTAGGCTGACATGTGTCCCCAATAGATGTCTGTTCTGGTCTGCTGTGGAAACAAACCAGCCTCCAGAAATGGCTGTTAAACCCCACTGTCTTTTGGTCTTCATAAATATCTCTTGGCAGCCAAGCTTTTGTATTTCTCTCTGCAGTGTGGTTCCCTGTACACTCTCCACTAGCTGTTTTGCAGGCAGGCAATGCTGTCTGGTGCTCATAGTATTTAACTTCCCCCTTTTCCCTCTCTTTCTTTCTTTCTTTCTTTCTTTCTTTCTTTCTTTCTTTCTTTCTTTCTTCCTTCCTTCCTTCCTTCCTTCCTTCCTTCTGTCTTTCCTTTCTTCCTCCCTCCCTCCCTCCCTTTCTCTCTGTCTCTGTCTCTCTGTCTCTCTCTCTCTTTCTTCCCCTGTCCCATGAGACAGGGTTTCTATGTGTAGCTCTGGCTGTCCTGGAACACACTTGATATATATACCACAAGGATTTCAAACTCAGAGATCCACCTGCTTTTGCCTCCTGAATACTAGGATTAAAGGTGTGTGCCATCATGCCTGGTTTAACTTTCTTTTCTTTCTTCTTCTTTGTTTTTAAAAATCATTAATATTTTATGTGTATTGGTGCTTTGCTTGTATGTATGTCTGTGTGAGAGTATCAGATCTTGGAGTTATAGACAATTCCTAGCTGCCATGTGGGTGCTGGGAATTGACCCCGGGGTTTCCTCTGGAAGAGCAGCTGGTGTTCTTAACTGCCCTCCTAACTACCTTTCTTAATTCTCCAAGGAGGCCAAATCATAGCCTTCCCAAGCCAGGAGCTGCCAGTATCTGGGAGCCCCAGAACCAGACGAACTATAGACAGGGTGATGGCAAAGTCTGAAAAGTGGATGTTAAATACAATGAAGGACACTTGGCTTCTCTGTAAAAAAAAAAAATTCTTAAATAGGTAGGATTCAGGGTGCAGGCCTGTATGTAATACCTGCAATTAAGAGGATGGGGCAGGAAGAGCGCCACAAGTTCAAACACGCTACATAGTGAGTTTAGGGCTAGTCTACACTACACAATGAGTTCAAGGGCAGCTTGGGCTACATAGCAAGACTGTTTCCAATAATCAAAGCCAGCTCAATGATACAGTGCTTGTCTAGTATGCTCAAGCCCCTGGATGGGGGACTATAAAAAGCCAGGTGTGGTGGCACACTGCTGCAATCTCTCTCTCCTCTTCTCCCCACCCCAACAGTTTTTGGTGTTTTGTATTGTTTTGTTTGGGGGGTAGATTTTTTTTTCAGACAGGGTTTCACTGTGTAGTTCTGGCTGTTCTGGAACCTGCTTTGTAAATCAGGCTGGCCTGAGCTACATAGTGAAATCCTGCCTCAAACAAACAAGGTGGTTCAGGGCTAGGGATGTAGCTCAGGTGGCCAGTATGCACAAACCTGGAGGCTTAGTCCTGAGCACACAGTAAAACTCAGCATGCTGGTACACTCCTATAATTCCAGTACTTAGCAGGGGAAGCTGCGTAGACCAGAAATTAGTTTATGTATTTCCAGCTACATAGTGAGCCATAGGCTAGTCTCAGCTACAGAAGATGGTCTCTCAAAACCAAACCAAAACCTCCTGTGACTTACCTACCCTTCCTTCTTCCACAGTATTAGGGCTGTAATCCATGCTTTTTTTTTTTTTTTTTTCTGTCTCTGTAGTTTTGACACTTCTAGTACAGAGCTTTTCTTTTTACTTATGGATAGGCAATTAATGTTCCTTCCTGTCTTGTCAAAGTCTGATGACTACTAGATGTGGGGGTGCTTATCTCTAATCCCAGAGTTTAAGAGGCAGAGGCAGGCAGATCTCTGAGTTTGATGTCTGTATAGCGAGCTCCAGGACAGCCAAGACTCTAAAGAGAGACCCTGTCTCAAGCCTTTCCCCAACCCCTCGTCCAAAAGCCTGATGGTTTGCTCTCTCTTTCTCCCCCTCCCCTACCCTGGCTGGCTGGCCTGTCTCAGACCTAGGTGGATCATCTCTTCCGTTGTCTGGCTGTACACTAATATAGTATATACTCTTGCTATATACCCAGATACTAACATAAGCTAGATCGATCTAGAGTCAGCTAAGAATCAATGTTTCCTTTTTTTTCTGTTTCCCTTTCTTCTTCTCTTCTTCCTCCTCATCCTCCTTCTCTCCCATCTTTCAGACAGTGTCTCTAAATTTTTTTTAGTTGGCTTTTTTTTTCTCCCCTTCCTTTTTCCAAGGGTGTTTGTTTCTGTGTAGTCCAGGCCCACTTCAAACTCAGTTCTCCTATCTCAGACTCCCAAAGTGCTGAGGCTATAGGTTTAAGAATGACTTTTAGTGGGCCATGGTAGCACACACCTTTAACCCCAGCACTCGAGAGGCAGAGGCAGGCAGAGCTCTGTGAGTTCAAGGCCAGCCTGGTCTATATAGGGAGCTCCAGGACAGCCAGGGCTACACAGAGAAACTCTGTCTCAAAAAATAAAAACAGCTTCTTCTTCAGGAAAACACCAAATGGCACTGGTTTAGTGAGGATTAAGAGGCTTTGCGGGGCTTTGGTGGAGGATTTGGCAGCCGTTTTAGGCCACGGTGTTCAAGGAGATAAAGCTGAAGACAAGGAATGAATTCCTGCCACCAAGCTGGGCAGCCTGGTTAAGGACCTGATGGTCAGGTCCCTAGAGATCTACCCATCCTCCCTGCCCACTAAGGAATCTGAGATTATTGGCTTTTTCCTGGATGCATCCCTAAAGGATGAGGTTCTAAAGATCATGCCAGAGCAGAAGCAGATGTGGGCTGGCCAGGGGACCAGTTTCAAGGCTTTTGAAGTCATTGGGGACTAAGATGATCATGTTGTTATTGGTGCTAAGTGATCCAAGGAGGTAGTCACTGCCATCCAAGGGGCCATCGTCTTGGCCAAGCTTTCCATTGTCCCTGTATGTAAAGGCTACTGGGGGAACAAGAATGGCAAACCCCACACTGTCCCATGCAACAGGCCGCTGTGGCTCCGTGTTGGTACATCTCATTCCTGTCCCTAGAGGCATTGGCATCATCAGTGCCCCTGTGCCCAAGAAGCTGCTGCTGCTGGCTAGTATTGATGATTGCTACATATCAGGCTGCACTGTTACCCTGGGCAACTTTGCCAAGGCCACCTTTGATGCCATCTCCAATACCTAAAATAGCTACCTGACCCCTGACCTCTGGAAAGAGACACCTGCTCACCAAGTCTCCTTATCAGGCATTCACTGGCTATTTTGTGAAAGCCCATAGCAGACTCTTTGTTCAGAGGACCCAGCCTCCAGCTGTGGATTTTTACACAAGAAAAATATTAAATCTGTTAAAAAAAATAAATACAAAGATCCTGTTTTTCTCTTCAAGGAACCTCCCCTCAGTTTATTTATTTGTTTGCTTATTGATTTCTTTTTCCGGTGTCTCACTGTGCTGTCCGTGCTGGCTGGCCTCTAACTCCCAGGTTTGATTGGTTTCCTGCCTCTGTCTTTGGAGTAGTTGGGACTATAGATATGAACAGAGTACTCAACTTTACCTTTCAGGAGCTTCTAGTCAGGGTGAGGACACAGTCCCATATAGAATTAGCTGACACTAGGAAGCAGAAGCAAGGCAGACCTGGTGAAAGGCTTGGGGACAATAGCCATCGCCATGCTAGAGCTTTGTGGAAGCCTGCAGGGGAAGTGAGCAGGAAGAGGAGGGGCAGCGACTGGAAGTATGGAGGAATGTGTCTGGGTTTCTGGGTATTGTCAGCTTTCAACTCTGTGTCCTTTTATCCTGGTTGCGGTAAATGGCAGAGAAGGGCAAGTTTTCCTACTAGCCAGCCCTGATGGGAACTAGTGTCATTGGTACTTTCCGTCTTCAGAGAACACTGATTCTTTAAAAAATCTGTCTCTGTCTCATCTCTCTCATAAAATTTCCTTTAGAAGACTTTTGTTTTTTTAATAGAATCTATTAAAAACATATCCATTTTGTCAAGAAGGCCAATTTCAGTGCCCAGTTCTATGCATTCAGTGTGTCCCTACAGCTGTCCCTCACCACTATCCATCTCCAAAGCTTTTGGTTCAGGCCAAGCTAAACTCGTCCCCTATGTTAAGCACCAACTCCAGCTCCACATCCCCAGCTCCTTGTCTCCAGCCCCTGGCACCCAGGCTTCTGCTCTCTGTTCCATACGTTGGATGGACTGTGATGTCTCCTCCAAGAAAAATCATGACCCATTTCCCTTTCCGCTTGGATCCCTGTGTTCCTCGGACCCTCCACCATTTTATATTTCCAACAACCACACACACCATTTCCAACGTCTCCACATGCCTTCCAGCGCTCACACTTTTGGACACTTCACACATCCTCAGGTGTGCCGGGCTGTTGTACAAAATATGTATAAACTGCTAAAATCCTTTTCCTACCTTTCTGGGAACTCTGCTCCTCCTTCTCCCAGGGCTGTCAATACCACCTATTCATATGCAAAAGAAGCTGCTTAATATTTAAATGCACACATGTATTCACTATAATTGCATCTTATCTTTTGTTTTGTCTTACAGTGGGAGAGATCTGGCTCAGCACTCAAGCATGCTAGACAAGTAGTTCCTGGTCAAGCTGTAGCTCCGGCCCTTATCTAGACTTAATTCATTGCTACTTACTTTCAATTTATTGGGATGTTTTTGTTTGTTTTTTGGTAGTAAGGATTGAATCCAAGGCTTTGTGCATGCTACTGTCTGAACTCTATCCCTGAGCTATACTTCAAGTCCTATTAAATTTCTCCTTTTCCTCCTCCCCTTCCTCTTCTTCATTTTGGTATATATATAATATAGTCATAGGTACATGTGTGTAGGTGTATGTGTTTGCACATGTGCACAGAGGCCACAAGTTGATATTGTCTTCCTTTGTCATTCTCCATTTTACTTTTTCATATTTTTTTTAAGACAAGGTCTCACTATGCACTCTGCTGCCTTGGATTGCCTGGAACGATCTATGTGGAGGCCAGGTTGGCTTCAGCCTCATAGAGAGAGATCTTCCTGCCTCTTCCTCCCAAGTGCTGGGAATAAAGACAAGTGCCACATTTAATTGGGGCTGGCTTACAGTTGCAGAGGTTTAGCCCATGTTCATTATGGCAGGAAGCACAAGGGCGTGCAGGCAGACAAGGTGCTGAAGAAGGAGCTGAGAGTTCTACATGTGGACCAGCAGGCAGCAGAAAGTGACTGCCACATTGGTCTGCCTTGAGCATCTGAGACCTCAAAGCCCACGCCCATCGACAAACCTCCTCCAACAAGGCCACACCTTGTCCAACAAACAAGGCTGTATCTCCTAATAGTGCTACTTTCTATGGGCCATAGGGGCCATTTTCATTCAAATCACCACACTCTGCCTCCTGAGTGCTCAATTTTAAAGGCATGCTCTACCACAGCTGGCTTTCTTTTTCTGGGTATGTGACAGAGTCTTGCTATACATAGCAGGTTGGCCTGGAACTCTTGATCCTTCTGCCTCATACTACATAAGGATAGGATTATAGATAGAGGCCACCAAATAAGTTTTCTTTTTTTTTTTTCTCTCATTTCTGGAAATCTAAGGTCATCATGCTGACATCTGTTTGGCTTCTGGTGAGAGCCTCAAGCTTCATGAAAACATGGTGAAGCCGTGGAAAGGGAAGCATGTTTGGAGAAAGTATGTATGCAAAGCAAAGAAGTTAGGAGCCAGGGAGATGGTTCAAAAAGTAAGGTTCTTACTGCAAAAGCTTGGCAGCATGAACTCCATTCCTGGAATCCATGTAAATGTACAAGGAGAGAATTGACGCTACAAAATGGGGTGCATAGCCCTTCACATCATGTACACATAATAGGAACAGTGATAGAATAATAATGAGGAGGGAAACTAATCTGATATGCAATAACCCACTCTTGTGAGATGTGACACAGTCCCAGGAAATCAGAATACTAATCTGATTCCAAACCCCATCTCTCAAATTTTAACTTATTCATTGGAATGTGTCTTGTGACCTAATCCCCTTCTCACTAGCCCTGCCTCCTCAAGGTCCCATCACTGGTCCAGAGCATTCCATTGAGGTCCATGCTTTCAGCACTTCCTTTTTGCCATGCTCTCTGTCACTAAACCACGTCTCCAGCCTTTCTACTTTTCAATGTGAAAAGCCTCACCGAGTTGCCCAGGAAGGCCTTGAACTTGCATACCTTCTGTCTCAGCAGCACATTAGCTTTTGGAGGACAAGTCAGTGCCAACCTGTAATAGGACAGAAAACTAGAGGTGGAAGAATAAGGCAAGTTTGGCCAAAGTGCCAGGTGCTGGAGGTTGGGGGCATGGAGTTACTGGGAGGCATTCTTCTTGTCCTTCCCCTATCATTTCTAGTTTTTCTTTCCTTCCTCCCTCTCTCCCTTCCTTGCTTCCTTCTTTCCTTCCTACCTTTTCTTCCTTCCTTCCTACCTGTTTTTCCTTCCTTCCTTCTATTTCTTTTTTTATTTTTCCAGACCGGGTTTCTCTGTGTAACCTTGGCTGTTCTGGAATTTGCTCTGTAGACCAGGCTGGGCTCAAACTCACAGAGATCCTCCTGCCTCTGCCTCCTGAGTGCTGGGACTAAAGACCTGCACCAACACCCTCCTTTCTTTTTTGAGACCAAAGTTTCACACTCTAGCTCAGGTAGACCTTGAACTTGAAGCAATCCTTTTGCCTCAGCTTTCTGAGTGCTTAGATTGTAACCATGAGTCAGCTTGGTTAGGCACGTCAAGCCGGTCTCTGGTTTAGACTGCTTTTTTAACAGAAGCAGTAAAAGGAGGATTAGTCATGCGCACCAGGGCTTGGATCCTCTGTAGTGCACCAAAAAGCCCTAAAACAAAAGGGACAGCATGACAGACAGGAAGTGGAGGCTGATGGTTTACAGCCCTGTCATGAGAAAGCCTGGAGCCTCCTCAGAAGCTGGGAGGCAGAGACAAAGGTCTCCTGACAGCCTCCCAGCCTGACAGCCTCTCAGGAGTGATGGGGAGGTGTTAGGAACTGAGCCACGCCCCATCTTCCCTCATATGTTAATGCCCTGAGCTTCTAAACCTCAGAATATAGTGTGTGGGAAATAGGGCTTTTAATGAGGTTGTTAAGATATGGTCTTGATCATGGACTCCCCCAATCTTATCTGACTGGTTTCCTTGTGAGAGGAGAATAGGACACAGACAGACAGACAGACAGACAGACAGACAGAGATGGAAGACCACATGAAGACACAGAGAAAATATCAGCAAATATCAGTGTACAAGCCCAGGACACAGGCCTAGGATGATTCATAGCTATCAGAGGGAACCAGTCCTGCCAACGTGTGTGTGTATGTGTGTGTGTGTGTGTGTGTGTGTGTGTGTGTGTGTGTGTGTGTGGTGTGGTGTGTGAGTGTGTGTGTGTGTGTGTGTGTGTGTGTGTGTGTGGTGTGAGTGTATGTGTGTGTGTGTGAGTGAATGTATGTATATGTGTGTGTGTGTGTGTGTGGTATCTGTGTGTGTGTGTATGGTGTGAGTGTGTGTGTGAGTGTATGTGTGTGTGTGTGTGAGTGAATGTATGTATATGTGTGTGTGTGTGTGAGTGAATGTATGTATATGTGTGTGTGTGTGAGTGAATATATGTATATGTGTGTGTGTGTGTATGTGTGTGTGGTGCCTGTGTGTGTGTGTGTGAGTGAATGTATGTATATGTGTGTGTGTGTGTATGTGTGTGTGGTGCCTGTGTGTGTTTGTGGTGTGTGAGTGTGTATGTGTGTGTGTGGTATCTGTGTGTGTGTGTATGGTGTGAGTGTGTGTGTGAGTGTATGTATATGTGTGTGTATGGTGTCTGTGTGTGTGTGTGTGGTGTGAGTGTGTGTGAGAGAGTGTTCTGGTGTGGGGGTGCACATGTTTGTACTGGTCGTCTTGTCTACATGTGTGCAGCAGCTGTACATGTGCACATGTATCAGGGCTTCTTTGGAGTTCAGAGGACACCGTTGCGTGTTGGTCCACAGGTGCTGCCCAGGGTCTGGAACTTTCCATATAGTGTAGGCTGGCTGGCCAGCATGTCCTAGGAATCTACCTGTCTCTGCCTCCCCCACACCACCCTGGGGTTACAAGTGCTCACACTGCCCAGCTTTTTTTTTTTAATTATATATGGGTGTTTTGTCTGTAGGCATATCTAAGAACATGATCCTCTGGAGCTTTTGTGAGCTGCCATGTGAATGCTGAGGATAATGGGACCCAGTTCCTCAGTATCCAGTGCTCTTAACTGCCGAGCCTTCTCTCCAGGCCCTCTGCCCAGCTTTTGAATGTGGTTTCTGAAGATCAAACCCAGGTCCTCCAATTCAAGTCTACGTGCTTGCTATGGCACTAAACGATCTCCCTAGTGCCAACTTTTAATATCTTGATGGTGACTTAGAGCCTCCAGAATGGTGTCTTAGTCACTGTTCTATTACTATGGAGAGACACCATGACCATGGCAATTCTTTTTTTTTTTTTTTTTTTTTTTTTTTGGTTTTTCAAGACAGGCTTTCTTTGTGGTTTTTAGAGGCTGTCCTGGAACTCCGCTCTGTAGACTAGGCTGGTCTCGAACTCACAGAGATCCGCCTGCCTCTGCCTCCCAAGTGCTGGATTAAAGGCATGTGCCACCAATGCCCAGCCATGGCAACTCTTATAAAGGAAAATGTTTAATTGGGCTCGCTTACAGTTTCAGAGGTTTAGTCCATTATCAGCATGGCCAGACGTGGCAGTATGCAGACAGACGTGGTGCTTGAGAAGTAGTTGAGAGCTACATCCTGGTCCACAGTAGGGAGGAGGGAGAGAGGAGAGAGGCTGGCTCTGGAATGGATTTTTGAATTTTCAATGAAGTTTCTGCACCCCATAAGCCTCTCTGCCGATGCAGCAATCCAAATCAGACCAAATCAAACCAAATTAGTAAAAGCTCAGGTATAATGGATGCAATGCTTCCGGATGGCCTTCCAGTTACCCAGAGAATAGACTGAAAAGGGAGATGAGAAAAACCATGTCCTCTGGGAGACAGTTTAAATACCCTGTTGTAGTGGTCTTGAGTATTTCTGGGGGAGGGGCCATCATTTGTAGGGTCTTCTGAGATGCAACAGGGTTTGGAGATGGGGGAGGGGGCTTAGGGGTGGAACTTCCACCATAACACTCAATGCCCGCCTCCAGTGGCACACTTCCTCCAATAAGTACACACCTAATCCTCAGAGAGTGCCACTCAATGGTAACTGAACATTAAAATATGTGAGCCAGGCAGGTGTTGGAGGCAGAGGCAGGTGGATCTCTGTGAGTTTGAGATCAGCCTGGTCTACAGAGCTAGTTCTAGGACAGGCTCCAAAGCAATACAGAGAAACCCTGTCTCAAAAAAAATGTAAATAAATAAATAAATAATAAAATAAAATATGTGAGCTTATGGAGGGCCATTCTTGTTCAAACTACTGTAAATGGTAGGTAAATAAAGGTCCGTGTCATATCTGTCATTTGAAGTTCCTGGTCTGTGACACTTCTCATGACAGCCTGAGCAGTTCCTCCTAACCTCCTTTCCCCTACTTTGTTGACTCTGAGAGTTCCACCAAGCCTTTGTTTACTCAGCCAGATGTACATGTGCAAGGTGATTAGGGTATAAGAGAGGGGCCATTCCATCAGTGTTACCAGCTTTGAACGCAATGAGAGATACTGTGCTAAGTGTACACTACCATGGCTTCCAGAGATCTAATGGGCACACACTATTCACCAGTGTGGCATCACTGTTGTAATTGTTTTTATACTTATGGTATTTAGAGAGACAGACAGACAGAGAGGGAGAGAGAGAGAGAGAGAGAGAGTGAGAGAGAGAGAGAGAGAGAGAGAGAGAGAGAGAGAGAGAGAGAGAGAGAGAGAGAGAGAGAGAAGGAGTTGATTCTCTCTTTCAACTATGTGGGTCCCAGGGATGGAACTAAAGCTGCTAGACTTGTCAGCAAGGGCCTTTACCTGCTAAGTCATGGGGCAGGGAGAGATTGTCATGATGTTTTGAAACTTGTTTTAAAATGTGAGTGATGATTGTTGAAGGGCGTGGCCACCTATTCCTGTAAACTTAAGGCTTGGGAAGAGGAAGCAAAAAGGGCTCAAGTTCAACTGCAACTTGATCTATATAGTGAGCTCCTGTCTCGAAATAAATGAATAAATAACTAAATAAATGAATGAACAAATAGCCTGGAGGCTGGGGGAGATCCCAGGAGATAGTTCAGCAGCTCTAGGCACCTGAAGACTTGAGTTCAGTGCCCAGGCCCCACAGGATGAATAGAGAAAACCAACTCCCTCAGGGTGTCCTCTGACCTCCACAAGAATAAATACATGAAGGCTGCTTCCTTTCTTCCTTTCTTCCTTTCTTTCTTCCTTCCTTCCTTCCTTCCTTCCTTCCTTCCTTCCTTCCTTCCTTCCTTTCTTTCTTTCAAGTTATTCCAAAATAAATGATTTGGGAAGTAGACACAGGGAGAACAGAAGTTCACAGACATCCTAGGCTACTTAGTGAGATCAAAGCTAGCCTGGGAGACGGTCTCAAAAACACCAATAAATACATAACCCCATAAATAAGCAAGCAAGCAACAATAGTGACAGGAGCTGTTAAACTGGGCTCTAGGAAGGGTACAGCCACAGGCCCAGTCCTTATCACAAGCACTCACGAGCTCTGGCATCCTTACCAGCCAGCACCCACAAGCTTCCCATGTCCTTACCAAGAGCCAGTGTCAGAGAGCTTTTTGACGCCATTTGACAGCCTGAGGGGGAAAAAGTATTTTCTCATTTTCATTTGCTTTTTCCTGCTTGCCAGGAAGTTGAGTCTTTCCTGTTCTTGGCTATTTGAAGTTCTTCGGCAATGATGTACCTGCTTCCACCCCTCCCCCATGTGTCTATTGAACTGTTGCTTTTCTGTTTACATAGATTGGATAAAATCTTTCTGCTGGATGCACTGTAAACAGTCTCCTGGTGTATCTTTTGTCTTTTTCTTTTGTTTATGGCAAACCTTGGTTCCTGCTGAGGCTAGGCAAGCAATGCTCTCAAGTGAAGCTGGCTCTCTGAGATTGGCAGGCCCTGCTGGCCACCAGCCAACTGCCACCACAAGCCAAGATGGGAGCCAGTGTGCTAGATCTTCTGACCTTTTTTCTGGAGGTTCCGGTGTTGGAATTTGAATTTTTATGGAGGAAATCCTGGAATCTCCCCCCCCCCAATTTGTTTCTATTTTAAGGCAGGGTCTCATGCAGCCCAGGCTGGCTTTGAACATACGGAGACTAACCTTGATTTCTTTTTAACCTTTTGCTTTTACCTACTCAGTGATGGGATTATAGGCATGAGCTGCTACAGCTGGTCTGCGCTGCTGGGGAATGAACCCTGAACTTCATGCCTGGCAGGCAAATGTTCTACTACTCGTGGGGAAAATGTTAAGCACTGGAAAAGACCTATTTGGGCCAGATTGGATGTGCAAGACAGCAGTTTTGCAGCCTCTGCCTGGTTCTGTATTTTTGCTGCAAAGGATTTTGGGTTTTCACATTAGTCTGTCTTTTCCATTCAGAATCTGGAGTTCCATGCCTTTTTTTTTTTTTTTTTTTTCAGCTTGGCACATTATTTTCCTTTTTGACCCTCTGAAATAAACATGCAGTTTATTTATCTTTTTTTGTTTGTGTTTGTTTTTAGTTTTGTTTTTTTTCGTATTCTTTTCTGTTACTCATTTAAGGCCAAAAACCTAACACATGCTAGGACTCCTGGAAAAAAAAAAAACTAAGTCTTTTATTCCATAAGAAAGAGGCCCGAGAAACACTTACATTCACACTAAAATGTAAATGACTTGTCTCAAGCCCCTCCTGTGTGATAAGTGTAAGTCAGGACAGACAGAGTAATTGGATGAGGTAAACATGAAGGACAAGGCTCTTGAATCTCTGGGCTGTAGCCTCACTGCCTTGCCTGAGGGAACTCTGCCATATGCAACTGTGCAGGGCCCTCTCTGCGCACTTGGCTCCTATTTTGGCTGGCAGAGCTCCAAGGAGGGTCGATAGGATGCAAAATAAACACCCTCAACCATCTGGGGGTATTTAATGGCCTTTGGTGCATCATCTGGACATCCCTAACCCGTGCTAACAAGAGGCTTGCTCTGGCCAAAGTGGCACATCCTAGACACTCTTCCAGGAATGGAAAAAAAAAAAAGTGTCTGTCTGTGAAGACAACAGATCTAACAAGGAACCAGACAGGCTGACTGGTTGAGGGCAAGGCACAGTCAGGCCCTTTTCTGGCTTAGGATGAGAGAGGTACTGAGCTCACCTGAAGAAGTCAATGCTGGTGAGATGCACTCACCAGAACTGCATGGACCCAATGTCCAGGGGGTGCCAAGACTTCACTAAACCCTGCTTATCTGCCCACTCATTTAGCCCATTCTCAGACTGTGAAGTAGGGCCATTCCTGTAAATGATGGCCCAGTGTGAGCCAGGATGCTTTCAAGAACCTGCCTTTTCACTTCCTCTTGCAATCCTGTAACCCAAGAGATGGGGAGGCAGAAGCATCCAGATCTCTGGAGCTCCCTGGCCAGTCAGCTCAGCCATTGGTGAGGTTCAGGTTCAATGAGAGACTTTTCCAAAAAGTAAGATGGAGCAAGTTTGGTGGTACCCACCCTTTATCCCAGCACTTGAGAGGCTGGGATCCCGGGATCCTAAGCCTGTTTGGTGTACTTAGGGAGTTCCAGCCTAGCCAGAGCTATATAGTGAGACCCTATATAAAAATTAATTGATTAATTAACTTAAAAGGTGGTAGATACCTGTCATTGATCTCTGGCCTCCACATACACACAACCCAGATAGCCATCTGTTTCCTGAGTATGAAAGCAATTCATGGAGAAAGAAAGAAGGGATGGACCAGACAGGTAGCTCCGTTGGTAGAGTGCTTGCCTAGTGTCCCCACAGTCCTGCATCCCATTGTCCTACACCACATAAACCACATATGGTGCAAACTTGTTACTCGAGCACTCAGGAGACCTAGGCATGAGGATTTCTGTGAGTTCAAACATAACTTGTTCTACATAACAAATTTTAGGACATAGGACACCAGGGCTACATAGTGAGAAAATGTCTTAGAGGAAATGAGAAGGACAGGGTGACTTGTCTGTCGACAAACGCTTGCTGGAGTCAGGGATAGGAGCAGTCGGGCTAGGATCTTCTACCCCAGGACCCAAGCTGCTGCCTTGGGCAGAAAAGGAGTCCTTTAGCTTGTCCTGAGGGCAGATCTTTCTGCCACTTTTCTCAGTGTCACTCACTGGTTTGTGGGGACATGGGGGAGTCTCTAGTAGCATCTGCCTATGTGGCAGGAGCTCTAGTCATCTTTATCCCTACCCTCTGTGAGTCAGGTTCCAAGGCC
The DNA here is from genome assembly GCA_030556225.1 of Cricetiscus sungorus. Classification (NCBI taxonomy): domain Eukaryota; kingdom Metazoa; phylum Chordata; class Mammalia; order Rodentia; family Cricetidae; genus Cricetiscus; species Cricetiscus sungorus. Next base: position 13,922,879 of record JANBXA010000609.1, read on the forward strand.
ACCCCTTCCCTCCTATGCACTCCTCTGTGTGTGCGTGTGTGTGTGTGTGTGTGTGTGTGTGTGTGTGTGTGTGTGTGTGTGTGTGTGTGTATGTGTGTGTGTGTGTGTGTGTACACGATCACAGGGACAGTCTCCTAGCTCTGATTCCCTTGGACCCTTCGGCAGAGGTTCTTCCTGTCCTAAGTAACCAGCTGTCTTTGCTTTGACCAGGTGTTGCAAACCTTTGTTAGCTGTGTTTCCAGCAGTGAAAATGGATCCACTTCCAGTTCTGTCATTCTGTGACCCCAAGGCATATGTGAGCAGGGCCAAAAGCAAAGGACTAGCCACCAAACAGAGCCATGCTTACAATCCCTCAAAGAGACATGATTGGTCTCTTAAGCATCTGTCTTCCTCTCAACCACTGGATGCAGAGCAAGATGTAGAAGTTTCTGGTTCTTGGTTTCCTTTTGAGTCCAGCCACTCATTCTGGTCAGTGGAAGAGGCCCTGCATGGGCATAGTAGGTAGGCCCTGGAGACCTAAAGGACAGTTCCAGGTTTGACTGTAGATGGACCTCTTTGGGTAGTTGTCATGGTTACTCTTGATTGACTTGGGGGACTTGACATTAGTAAAGCACACCTTTGGGTGTGTCTGGGAGGGTGTATGGAGGGCTCCGACCTAGTCAACAGATCCATCCATTGATGAATGATTGAGAGGTGGTGAAAAGTAGGAGGAAGAAGGTGGCTGGGGTAGGGATGTCCTTAGATGTGCTATCCTGCCAGGCAGTGGTGGTGTACACCTTTAATCCCAGCACTCGAGAGGCAGAGGCAAGTGGGTCTGTGTGCGTTTGAGGACAGCCAAGCATGTTACAGAGAGAAATACTGTCTCAACAAAACCAAAAACAAGCAAAATAAAACAAAATCAAGAAAAAGTTATTATTTATTATCATTAGTGTATGTATGATGTATATGAGGGTATGTGTGCCATGGTGTGTGCTTGTGGAGAGGTCAGAGGCCAATTTTGTGGAGTTGGTTCTCTCCTTTCACCTTTACCTGAGTTGCAAGGATTGATCTCCCATTGTCAGGCTTTGGCAGCAAGCCCTTTTACCCACTGACTTTTTGACCTTCCTGGAGAATGGTAGTTGGGGTCCAGAAGGGATGATTCTAAGTTTCATTTCTAAGTTGGCATAGCTGGGATTCAAACCTGGCCTGGCTTGACTCCGGAGTCCACACTCTTTCCTCAAGACAAGGTGGTGGCTGGCGTTTGGGGCTTCCCCACTTAGGTCTAATGAAGTCCAGCCATGCCTACTTTTGAGGAGAAGGTAGCATCTTTCTTTTGTAGGGTCTGCTTGTCTTTCCTCTCGTATACCTGGGCACTATAAAACTGCTCCTGTTATCTTCAGAGGACTGGCCAGGATGCTGGTGGCTCCATCACTTATGATCTCTTAGGACTACAGCAGGACCAGTCACTTTTTTTTTTTTTTTTTTTTTGCTGTTTTTCGAGACAGGGTTTCTCTGTGTAACTTTAGAGGCTGTCCCAGAGAGAGTTCTGTAAACTCTCTCTGTAAACCAGGCTTGTCTCAAACTCACAGAGATCCACTTGCCTCTGCCTCCTGAGTGCTGGGACTAAAGGCATGTACCACCACTGCCCGACGGGTCTCACTTTTTTTTTTTCTGCTTTTCTTGTGTGTATTTGTATGTCTGTTCATATGCGTGTTCCCATGTGTTCCTGGAAGCCAGAAGTCAACCATGAGTGCCGCTCCTTCAGTGTCCTTTACCTTTTCCTCTTCTCCCCCTTCCCTTGATGTTTGTTGTTGTTGTCTTTTTGGTCTGTTTGTTTTGAGACAGAATCTATTTCTCACTTGGCCTAGAATTTACCCATTATACTCTGCTGTCTTTGACTATAAGCTTTCATTTATTTATTTATTTATTCATTTATTTATTTATTTTTAAAGAATTGTTTATGTGCATTGGTCACTGGTGTCTTGCCTGCATGTATGTCTTGTGAGAGTGCCAGATCCCCTGGAACTGCAGTTACAGACACATGTGACCTGCCATGTGAGTGCTGGGAATTGAACCCTGGTCCTCTGGAAGAGCAGCCCAATGCATGGGAATTAAGATTCACTGGACTCAGTATATGATAAGTGAGGTTTATTCTGGGAGAATTCACTTACACATGAAACAGATGACCGCCACGGGTCTCCACAACCAGGCCAGGAAGCAAGAGAGCAAGCTGGGGTGGTCCAGGGGCGGTGGAGGGGGGCGGGGGCAGACCTAGCCCTCCAGTGACCACGCCCAAGTGGGCGTGGTCCACGCCACAGGTGCGGGCAGGGTGGGTATCTCACTACAGCAGCCTGTCCTTTTAACTATTCCAATTACAAGTTTGTTTGCTTGTTTTTTAAACCTGGGTTTTACGAAATCAAACTCAGGTCTTTATGCTTACACTCTGACCTCTCTCTCTCTCTCTCCATCCCCCTGGGTTTTGTTGATTTTGTTTTTGTTTTTTGGGACAAGGTCTCTTGCAAATCAGACTGTCCTTTAATTCAGCTGAGGATGATGTGAGCACCTGATCTTCCTGCCTCCCCCTAGCTCCAGTCCTCCTGCCTCCCAGATTCCCAGATCCCTGGTCCTCTGGAAAAGCAGCAGCCCTCTTAGAAGCTGAGCCCTCTCTAGTCTTACTGAGGGGGATTTTAGTAGGGAAGGAAGGATTATCACAGAAATGAGTTCAAGTTTGTAGCACCCTGTCATCTTAGTAAACTTTTGGCTTGTTTGCAGGTTTCCTTCATTAAACTGCTTGAAATTTTAAAAAGTTATTCTGTTTTATGTGTATGACTGTCTTGCCTGCAGATGTGTACATGTATCACCTGTGAAGGTCATAAAAGGGCATTGGATGCCCTGGAACTGAAGTTACAGGTGGTTGTGAGTCACCATTGAGTGCTGGGAACCAAATGTGGGTCCTCTGCAACGACAACAGTGCTCATAATTGTCCAGACCCTTCCCAGCCTTCTCTGAGGTCCCATACCCTCCCCAGCCCTCTCCATTCCATTTGGTGTTGATAAGGACCATAGCTGCACCCTCACCTCCTCTTTTGGGGGTGGGGGCTTTCAAGACAGGGTTTCTGTGTATAGCTTTTGAGCCTGTCCTGGAACTCACTCTGTAGACCAGGCTGACCTCAAACTCACAGAGATCCTCTACCTCCCCAGTGTTGGGATTAAAGGCATGAGCCACCAATGCCCCACTTCACCTCCTTTCTTTAGGCTCCAAGACAGCCATTTATACCATGCCTTGCTAAAAAATTGTCTACAATGCTGGGCCTTGAACCTGAGATCCAACTTGAATGTCGGGATCACAGGTGTGTTCCACCATATATAATTTATACAGTACTAGGGATTGAACCCAGAGCTTTGAGTATGCTAGGCAAGCATCTTGCCTACTGAGGTACATATTCACCCTGTTTTTGTTGATTTATGTATTTATTATTTTAAGGCAGGATCTTATGTAGCTCACTTAGGCTGACCTTGAACTTCTGATCCTTCTTTCACTGCCTCTGGAGTGCTAGGATTAGAGGCATGCCCTAGCATGCTCTGCCAGCACTATTGACGTCAGATCAACAGGCAAAGGTCCTGGAACTTGGAGCCTTCAGGAAGTAGAGCAAGATGCCTGAGGTATCTAGGAATTAGTGGTGTTCTGTGTGGTCTCACTGAGGGAAGCCAGGCAAAATCTGGCGACTCAGCTCTAACAGCCAGGGCTCTTGGCTCCAAGCAACAGGAAGCAATTCTGGCTTATTTAAGCAGAAAAGGGCTTTATCAAAATGATCTTAGAGAAGTCAAAAAATAACCAGGAGGGCTGGAGAATGGTTTGGAAAGCAGGCTGAACACAAAGGAAGCTGTCCAGCAGTAAGGACCATAGTCAACGTCAGGCCAGTCTGGTGACAAGTCCAGAAAACCTTGGCATACATTGTCATATCTGAACATGTAGCTGTTGCCCCAGTGCCATCTGCTATCACAGTGGATCTCTGTGTTCCTCATACCTCCGTGTCACCAGCCCCTCATTCCCAGGTCTTAGATGGAGAAATCTGATTGGTTGATCCTGAGACAGAGCCCGAGACAACAGGGAGAGTACATATCTGGTAGTTTTAATAACTTAGAAGAAGGGTTCCCTGAATGTGCCAGGAGGAGTTGGATGGTGACTGGCTGTCCAACTACTTCTGGAGCAATGGAGTACAGCCATCATCTGTGAGTGTTAGAGACCTGTGTGTGTCCAGGGACAGCCTGAACCTATTGTCCTCTTCCTCCCAGTGGTGATCTTTCTCTCTGTGTGAATATGTGAACACACTCAGGAATGGGAAATGCACACTGCAATTATGAACCTTGGGCTTGGCTTTTTAATCCTTTCTGCCTAGCAACCTTAGATGTGCTGTTTTGATCTTTGGCTCAATTGCATTTCATTGTCTACCATCCAGCCTTTGAGACTGTGGAAGGTATTATATGGTGGCCTCTGTTCTGCTCTGGGCTGGTTGCTAAAAAGATGCTCCAAGATTGCCAAAGCTTCAGAAGCTTCAGATACAGTGAAGCTACTGGTTTTGTGTAAGGGTTGAGTGTGTGTGTTTTGTTTTGCTTTGTTTGCTTGTTTTTTGTCATAAAGGCACTGTTCACCAGCAATTTGAACCATATATATATATATATATATATATATATATATATATATATATATATATATGCGGCAGGGTTTCTCTGTCTTGGAACTCGCTCTGTAGACCAGACAGACCCTGAACTCACAGATCTGCCTCCCTTTGCCTCCCCAGTGCTGGGATTAAAGGTGTGCACCACTGCTCACAGACTTCTGTCAGGTATGTTCCTTAACTCCTTGGAACCTCACATTTCTTATCTGCAAAATGGAGGTGTAGGGCCAAGCAGTGCACCTCCATTCTAACCCTGTCCTATGGAGCTTAATCCCTGTCCTATGCTTACTCCAAAGGATGGAAAGCTAAAAACTACATCTCCTAGACACCTTTGCAGCTGGGGCTGCACATGAGAATTCAATCTTGGCAATTGGATGTATTTGTTTGTGGTTAGAAATGAAGGCATGAGGCTGTCTTCTGCTCTGGCTATAGTTGCTGGACACATTGTGTGGTGGAGGGCTGTGGGTGGGTATGTGTGACAATATTTTGAAACTTGTTAAGCCACTTGCCCTTGTGGGTATAGAGAAAGGTAGTAATCGCACCCCAATTCTCAGATCTCAGCTATAATTTGGTAACGGACATTTCCAGAGGGCCCCCCCCCCCGCTTGCTTCTCACCTTCTTGTTAGTGGCAGAGGGCAGTAATCTTAGGGACCAATTCAGTGGCACTATTTTCTGAGTTCAGACATTGCTCCTCCTGGGCCTTCCAGGAATTTTGTGAGCACCTAATTTCCTGGAGTAATTTCCTATCCTCGCTTTAAATAGCTGGAAACATTTTCTGTTCCCTGCAATTGAATTCTAGCTGCTGAGTGGTGACACCTCCATGCTCGCCGCCTGGGTGTTGATGGGATGTCATGAGATGGCAGGTGGCACCTAGCTTTGTATATTGTTTCTAATGCCCCTTGCAGACAGTTGTCATTTTCCAAGGAAGGGTATATCCTTTTGCACCAAGGAGACTAGAGCGAGAGGAAGTCTTATTAGAGCCAGTCCACATTTAACAGCTCCTAGTTATTTCTTTTACATAGTCACTGGGGCAGAAAGCAGCCTGAAGGAATTCAGATTGTTCCTGTGGGTCATCTGCCTCCTCAGACTAAATAGGTGTTTGCTTGTTTGGGAGCAAAGATCCTACCTCTCTTCAGACAGACCACTGAGGTGCCACTGACATCTGAGAAAGGTGACAGGCTCCCCTGTGTGAGAGAGAGCCATCTGACAAAAGACTCTCCTAGACCTGTGCTTGTGCTGCCACCATTGTCACTGGTGTTAGTTAATGGCTCTCCATTAAATGTTTGTATTTATGAAGCCTCCCCCCACCCCCACCACCCCACCCCTTCCTCTGCCATCAGGTTTGAAGACCCAGCCTGCAGAAGAGTCTCTTTCTGTGGTGAGCACCAAACATGTTCATGGTTGTGGCTTTGACTCTGAGTTAAGAGTTTGCAGAGAAGCTAGCCTGTGGTATTGTATTTGCCTGTACTGATTGGGATTAGAAACTCAGGGTCAATGTAGCTAGTTTGAGGCCAGCCTTAGCTACATGAGACGGTTTCAAGCCAAATGTCTTTGTTACAGTTTCTATTTCTGTGAAGAGACACTATGACGACAGCAAATCTTATACAGGAAAACATTTAATTGGGTCTGGCTTTCAGTTCAGAGGTTTAGTTCATTATCATCATGGCAGGAAGCATGGAGATGTGTAGTCAGACACGCAACTAGAGAGGTAGCGGGGAGTTATATATATATATATATATATATATATATATATATATATATATATATATCAGAACAAGAGAGAGAGACAGAGACAGAGAGACAGAACAACACTGGGCCTGGCTTGAGCATATGAGACCTCAAAGCCCACCCCCTAGTGACCCACTTCCTCCCACAAAGCCACACCTACTCCAACTGGGCCATATCTCCTAATAGTGCCACTCCCTGTGGGCCTGTGGGGACCGTTTTCATTCAAACCACCACATTAAAACAAAAACCTGGAAAGAAAGGCAGTTTTGCCATTTTGCCTTTGTCTTGCCTGGGAGTTTCAAAACCCAAGGCTGGGCTTGTGGGCCCCACAGTGTCAGGACAGAGGTTCTGCGGGCTCCTTTGATGGAAGAGTTGAAAGTCTTTAGTGTTAGACAAAAAGCACTGAGTTCTTAGGATCTTGGAGCGCCACCCGGCTCTGGGTAGGTTGCTACTCTCCCCATCATGGGCCCAAACCTTTCAATTCTCCCCTTTACTCCTCTCAGAGACCCACACTTTTAACTGTTCCCCCCATGGCTGGCTCCCCTCCATCCAGCTTCCTGCCAAACAATGGGGACTCATTGTGAAGTAAAGGGCCTGGCAGGTGGCCCTCAGATCCCCCAACTGGGTGGAAGCCTGATGGGGCTTGGCTTCCAGAACAATCCAAGATCTTCAGGGGCTCTAGAATGAGTGGGAAGGATAAAGTATTCAGTGGCTTTCTTCAGCCCCAGTCAACTGCAAGCCAGGAGAAGACAGAAGGGACAGATAAAAGCAGCTTTCCCCGGGCTTGCCTAGCTGGAGCTGGTGCGGTTTGAAGTTTTGTGTGGTTTGGCAAAGTTCCCTGTTCTTTGCTGTTTCGAAACTGCAGCAGCACACCGTGGCAAAGGTCACCGGACACCACAAGCCACCCCTGAAATGCAGGAGGTGGCTGATCTTGTCGGGCGTATGGTCCCAGGATATCAGGGCAAAGAGAGGCCAGGCAGGTCCGGGCCACACATCGCGCCCGCAGCACCGGGTGTGGACTCTTGCAAAAATGCAACCTCCCGGAAGGCAGGCGACAAGGCTGTGGCTCCAGCAAGCCGTGCCGCCGCAGGCTGGATGGCTCAACCCGGCTACCTAACTGGAAAGACGAACGTTCGCCTTGGGATTCCATCTTTTGCAGCACGGAGAAAGAGCGACATTGGGGACACCGCCTGGAGCCTGCGCGAATAACACCGGGTGGTTCTCCCTCCTGCTCCAGGCTTCCCGTTTAACCCCTAAAGTGCCAGAAAATCAGTAGGGCTGGGGGGCTAGCCTTCCACCCGCCAGGGTAGAGCCAGGATCTCCGAATCTGGGCGTGGCGAGGTGGAGGGCACAGCACAGCTGAACCTGGAACCTGTGCTGCTTGGGAGGGAAGGCGAGGGTGCCTGGAAGGTCCCAGTGAGCTCACCCCCTCCGGGGACCTTCCTGCCACTACAGAATATGGGGACAGAGCCGGGAGGCAAGTATGGAGAAAAGGACGTGGGAAGGCACTGGTCACGGAGGAGGCTATCTTTAGTACTTGCCACAGCTGCGTGCCTTTCTCTGACAGACTAGGCAGGGACAATTGGACTGGCTGGAAACAGTCTAAACTTTCCGAGGGTGGTGGTGGAGGGCGGTTTGGAGGTGATACGGAGGGGGAGGGGGGAGAGGAGGAGTCAGTGGCTCAGGAAAGGGACAGAGAAGGGGAAATCCCAGAGATTCCTCGCAGGCCTGACGGGAACACCAGAATCCCTCCTTGGTAGAACAAGGCCCTCCGGCCTCTCCACGCCAGACATAGTTCAGCCTTCACCACAGGACTTCGAGGTGCACATCCTTTCCTTTTTGTATAATTTCTTGGAGACCACACAGTCAAGATTGGGGACTTGTTCATCAAAGCCCAGTTGTTGAACAAATAAAGGTCTCAAACAGGAAAATAGAATTGGGGGCACTGGTAAAGGTTGTAGAGCTAGAATCTCTGTCAGTGGTTCCAGTAGTGTGGTTCCAGGATCCCTCTGATAGCCAGGACCCTGATATCCAAGACTTCTGAAACAGCATCCATGATTGAAGACCTAGGGGAGGCTGCGTTCCCATTAACCAAGGCTACATGTCAGTATCTCAACTTAGTTGATGCCCCCAAGCTTTTTTCTAAAAATAAATCAATAAATAAATAAAAGGAAAAGAGAAGGAAAGGCAAAGGTTCTTGCTACCACCAAGCCTGAGGACTTGGTTCCGTCCACATAGTGGGAGAAATAAAGTGTCTACAAGTTAAATCCTCTCACTTCCACAGACTGTCATGGCACATAAGCACAAACATACACACATACCCAAATATAATATTTATTTTATGTGCGTGGGTGTTTTGCCTGCATGTATGTCTGTACCATGTGTGCTTGGTGCACACAGAAGCCACCAGAAGGTGTCCCTTCTCCTGGGAATGGAGTTATAGATAGTTGGGAGCTGCCATGTGGATGCTGGGAATCCAACCCCAGGTCCTCTGGAAGAGCAGTCAGTGCTCTTAACTGCTAAGCCATCTCTCCAGCTCCCTTAAATGCGATTCTTAAAATTAAGAAAGAAAACATTGGGGAGTTGGAATCTAGCTTGGTGCCAGAGTGCTTGCTTTGTAAGCACAAAGCCCCTGGGTCGTCCTCAGTGCAGCAGGGAAAGAAGGAATGAACCCAGAGACTGAAGGGGTCCATGGAATGTAAAACGATGCCATGTTTCTCTCCAAACTTTTGGGTTTGGGAAAATAAAGTGGTTTTGAATCTTTTTTTATGTTTATTTATTTAGTTTTGCTTTTTCAGAGACAGGATCTCATTCTGTAGCCCAAGCTCTCCTGGAACTCACTATCTCACTATGTAGTTCAGTCTGGTCTTGATCTCAACAGCAGTCTCCATCTCCCAAGCGCTGGCTGAGATTATAGGTGAGAGCCATCACTCACCACTTTCTCTCTCTCTCTCTCTCTCTCTCTCTCTCTCTCTCTCTCTCTCTCTCTCTCACTCACTCACACACACACACACACACACACATTGGAAATTTTCTTTGAAACTTAAAATTACATTTATTTGTGTGTGTGTGTGTGTGTGTGTGTGTGTGTGCATGCCATGGCACATGTGTCGGTCAGAAGACACACTTTCAAGCCTTCGTTTTCTACCATGTGGGTCCTAAGGGTGGAATTCAGATTACTGTATGCGTTTGCGTATAGGTGTGTGTACGTGTAAGCATAGGTGCCTGTAGAGTTCAGAGGACAGTTCCTGGAGCTGGAGTTCCTGGGCAATTGTGAGTGGCCCAAACTGGGTGTTCAGAAACAACTGGTGGCCTCTAGAAGAGCAAGAAACTCTTAACCTTAACATTGAGCCATCTCTCCAACCCCTAGTTACATGTTTAAAAATCAAAGTGTGCTGTTGATGTCACTATGTGCTTTAATTATCTGTTGTTATGCAACAAATTATACCAATCATTTAGTGGCTGAAAGTGACAAATGTGTTTGCTTTCACACAGTTCGTGTGGGCCCCAGAACCAGGAGCAGCCTGGGTGGCTGTAGCTCTGGATGCCTCCCAGGAGAGTGTAATGAAGGTGTGGTCCAGGACTACAATCATCTATTTCAGCTCCTCAAGGAGAGGAGGTAGCTGCTGCTCTGAGCCACTGAGTATACAGTGGAAGGTAGTGATTGTGGGCAACCTTAAAGGCTGACAGTTGCAAATGTACTCAAGTTACCATTGTCATTTGTATGCCTTTACCCACGGAGTCATCTCACCGGCCCTAAAGATTTATTTTTGTCAGGCGTTGGTGGCTCATGCTTTTAATCCCAGCACTTGGGAGGCAGAGGCAGATGGATCTTTGTGAGTTCAAGGCCAGCCTGGTCTACAGAGCTAGTTCTAAGACAGGCTCCAAAGCAATACAGAGAAACCCTGCCCTGAAAAAAGGGGGAAAATATTTTTAATTATATGCACGTGTTTTTGTGTGCAGGTGCCTATAGACTTCAGAAGAAACCATTGGATATATAAACATTACAACTGTTTCTATTTTATTTCCTTTTAAATTTTTTGTTTTCTTTTGGATTTTGAGACATTGTTTCTCTGTGTAACAGCCCTGGCTGTCCTGAACTCGTTCTGTAGACCAGGCTGTCCTGGAACTCATGGAGATCTTCCTGTCTCTGCCTCCAGAGTACTGGGATTAAAGGCATGCATCACTACCGTTTTGGGTTTTTTTTTTAAATTGTTTTATGTGCATTTTTGTGAGTATTTTGCCTACATGCATGCCGGTGCCTGTTGTCCATGGAGGACAGAAGAGGACTTTGGATCCAGGGTGTAACTCCTGGAATTGGAGTTACAGATGGATAATTGGGAGCCCTTGTGTGGGCTCTGGGAACTGAATTGAACCCAGGTCCTCTGCAATAGCAACAAGTGCTTTTAACCACAGAGCCATCTCTCCACCTCCTCCATCTTCACATTTAATGTAAGAAATACTGAGCAACATGACCAATGTTAATGAAAACTTTTGAGATCCTTAATAATAAAGGAAGAAATAAAGAAGGACCTAAGGCTTATAAGTTTGAGAACTGTTGGTCTCAGTGTCAGAGTATTCCCAGAAAGAGTACCTTAGCACAGTGGAGAACCAGTCCATCCATCCACTCATCCATCTTGTCTGTCCATCCATCTGTCCATGATCCTCCACCCACCTACACACTCATACATTTGTCCCTCCACCTACCTTCCATTTATCCTCTCATCTAGATCTATACATCCACTTACCTACCCAGCTCCACACCCTGGTTGGCCTGAAGCTTACTATATAGACCAGGCTGTCCTTGAACTCACAGAGATCCACCTACCTCTGCCTAGGTGCTGACTAGGATAAAAGGTGTGTGCCACCAGGCCTGGCCATTTCTGATATTTTAATAAATGACATAATTCGCAAGTATATATGATGAATTAAAAAAAAAAGACCTCAAGGAAACAAAACAAACAAAATCTCCCAAACCTTCATGTTATGATCATCTTGGGTCCCAAAGCCTAGAGCCTCTGGAACCAGGTAATCTCAAACTGGCACCATATGGAGGATCTTAAGGTAATTAGGGCTGGGAGTGCGGGGTGTGGGCCTAGCCTACAGTTCTGCTAAAAAGGAAATGTATCTCAGCTGTGGTGAAATAGGATCGAAGCCCAGTCAAAGGAGAATGATCTGGTATGTTCCAGTTTCATTAGACATTCTTCAGGATTTTCAGAGAAGCACAGCTTTGAAATGCCTAGGGCAGCCTGTCTCCTGGGCTTGCCTAGGGCAGCTAGACCATGGGTGGTTATAGTGCTCAGGGTGAGAGTTAGCCTTAGGTAGCCGATAAAACCCATACCGGTAGTGTTCTTACCTCTTTGTTCAGTTCCTCATTGGAGTCTACTGGATCTAAGCCCATGCTAGTTGGCCCTTGCTTTGTTCCAGAGATACTTGCACATAGATCAGACCATTGGGAAAATCCCCAGGGAAAATGCTAGGGTTCTTAAAAGTACTCAATCCCACCCCCCCACTTCTAAATAAATACAAGGTAGCTGGGTTCTCTTCATCATCTTTTCACAGACACTTTGGAAGTTTCAGCTGCCCCCCTGCTAGGAGGAGGTGGAGGTTTGGGTGGAGAGAATGCAGACTTTGTCAGGAGACAAGAGGCTGGCCTCTGTGAGGGGGGTGCCAGGAACAGAGGAAAGAGAGCGGAAGTGATCAGGGGTGGCCTTTTTTGCCTTGAACAGCAGCTTTAATTGGTCACACCTGAGAGAGCAGGAGTTAGCCAGCCTGCCTGGTAAGCAAACAGATCGGGAGAGAGGCCATGACAAGGTAATAAAGATGGCCCACTTCTTTCTCACCCTCCTGACCTGAGACAAAAGCCCCTGGCAACTCAAGACAAAGGCTTTGTAAGCTTTTGTCTCCTACCAGCAGGCCCCCTGCTGATATCCTGGCTCAACAAGTTCAAGGCCCTGTTCAGGACGTGTCACAGCACAGTTGTGGGCCAATCAACCATCCTGTCTTTAAACTGACCAACCCTAAATTAGGGGAGGAGGACTCCCCAGGGCCCTTTAAACCCCCAGCCTTTGAGAAGAAACTTTTTTTTTTTTTAGATTTCTGCCACCCCACCCCCCTTTGGCAGAGAATCACTTTCTCTATATGGCTCCTTCGCGTGTGTTTCCTCAACCCCAGTAAACACCTTTCTTCAATTGCTGATTCTATGTGTGGTGCTTGGGATTCTCTGCCGCTACCTGTGGCGAGTCAGACCTTCCGTGCCTTAATTCTTTAAGTGGTAGAGAAAGCAAACCTGATCAAGCCCCTGAGACTGTATCATTTCCAGACTGTCACACCCACTCTCACCAAAACAGCTAAGCTTGGAGAGGGCAGCACAAAGACAAGGCCAGGCGTCTTTGGGATGACAGCGCATGCATGCCTTCCTTCCTCTTTTCTTCTCTCTCCGTCTCTGTCATTGGTGTGTGTGTGTGTGTGTGTGTGTGTGTGTGTGTGTGTGTGTGTGTGTGTGTGACACTTTCGGGTACAAGCGAGAGGTTGACTTTGGGTATCTTCTTCCTTCACCTTATTTTTTGAGGCAGGGTCTCTCATTGAACTCATTAATGTGACTAAGTCAGCTTGTATATGAACTCCAGTACTCAGCCTGTCTCTGCCGGACCTGCCAGTACTGGGGTTACCACACTCGATCACACCTGGCTTTTATGTGGGTTTTTGGTATCAGAACTCAAGTTGTCATTCTTGTGTGGCTGTCACTTTAACCACTGAGTCATCTTCTTAGTCCCCCTTTTTCTTTTCTTTCTTTTTAAAACAGTAATTTACCGTGTGTGTGTGTGTGTGTGTGTGTGTGTGTGTGTGTGTGTGTGTGTGTGTGTGCGCGCGCGCGCGCGCAAACATACACACACAGGTATGGAAGTTAAAGACAACTTTCAGGAATCAAGTGTCTCCTTCCACCATGAATATGGGACCTAGGGGTTGAACTTAGGTTATTAGGCTTGGTGGCAGGCACCTTTACTTGTCATTTCAATGGGCAAATGTTAAGTTTTGAAGGGTTGGGGTATAACTCAGTAGTAAAACCTTGTTGCTTAGCACTGTCAGGAGGTACCAAAAACTGTAAATTTTGTTCACCCTCTTACTCTAGACGTACTTTGTCAGAATCTTTTCGGTCAGAATAGGGCCTGGAAATCTACTGTATTTACTTCCTAGGAGGATGCCATTGTAACCATAGTAACCTTGACTCCCTAGTAACCCTGACTGGCCTGGAAGTCCATACACACAGAAATCCCCCTGCTTCTGCCGCCTCCCTGGGAATCAACTTTAATAAGCCCTTGGGAAGGCTCTGTTTGTTATCTCCATTTAGCAGATTTAAAACCAACCAACCAGGCAACCAAGTGCACATGGGGTCAGCTGCCCTAGCAGGACCTTGGGGCCAGCAAGCTGGGTGCTGAGAAGAACCAGTATTGTTTTCTTTTTTTGTTTCTTTTAACCCATCTCTCCATTTTCTTTCAGTTTTGAAAGAGTTAACTTATCTGTTTTTGTTTTCTGTTTATTTTTATTCTCGAGTGTGTGTGTGTGTGAGAGAGAGAGAAGAGACAGACAGACAGACAGTTACAGAGACAGTCTATATCACAGGTTGGCTCAAACCTGTCACAATCCTTTTATGTTAACTTCTAGATTGCTGGGATTTTAAGTGTGAGCCACCAAGCCTGGCCATAGTTTAGGCACATCTTCTGGGGAGCTTTGAAAAGTTATATTGATTCTAGAGCTTCACCCTAGGCTCCAGAATGAGGGGGGGGCGGGGACCTTCCAGCATCAGCAGTTTTTATTCCCAACTCCCAGGCAGCCTCTCCCAGCTGCCTCTGCCCTAGCAAACATTTGCCAGGAATGCGCTTAGTATGGAGGTGTGAGAGGCGAATGTGTCACCTTTCTCCAGGCATCTGCATTTGAAAACAACGTGAAGGCGTGAGATAAGAAGCAAATAAGCGTCTCAGCTTGCCAGGGAACAGAGTGTTTGATCTGGGGGCCCTGGCTCGCTCTTGCACTCTCTCTGGAAGCCCACTAGCTCCTACCTACTCCAGTTCTGAGGTCTTTCCGAGGTGAACGGGCGGCGCTGGAAGAACTTGAATGGTTCTTGAATGTTCTAAAGCCTTCCATCTTGCCCACAGAGGGCTGGGTCTCCAGGGCCTGTACCAGTCCATTATAGTCATGCTCACCAGCTACCAAACCCCAAGTTATTAAAATGGAACAGAATGTAACAGAATACACTCAAGGCCAGCACTAAATGGCTCTCCCTTTTTCTGGCCTCCCTCAAAGCTGGGAGAAAAACACTCAGCCACAGGAATGAAGGTGACACCTATGCTACAAGTATGGAATAATTTATCAGATTCCCCCAGCTCAGCCAAATTGTTTGGTTCTCCTTAGAAGGTGAAAAGATTTATATGGTAGCCTAGGTTGCAGGCCCCAATTTCCTCGATTTTTATTTTAAATTGTGCAAACGTCTGATTGGGGGGAGGGGTGGCGGTTGTTTTTGATTTTTTTTTTTTTTTTTTTTGAGACGGGTTTCTCTGTGTAACAACCCCTAGCAGTTCTGAAATTTGCTACAATTTCTAGGCCAGGCTGGCCTCAAAACTTGAGACAATCTTCCTGTCTCAGCAGTTGGGATTAGAGGTGTGAGCCGCCATGCCTGCCTAATTTATTTATGATATTGTGAATTGAACATGCCATTCTTGAGATAAGTGCTCTGCTACATTCCCAGCCAACATTCCTAGCTTTTTCCGAACCTCTGCTTTTTTCAAAGGGAAGGACAAAACAAGCCCACCCTAGAATATCTTTGTGGCAGTTAAAGCTCCCGCCCCGTTATCACTCCCCCCTTTGCTGCGCCTGGCAGGGGACCGAGAGCACCTCTGCCCTTCAGGAAATAGCTCAGTTGTCAGCTGCTAGGCTCCCAGGAACAAAGGCCTCAGTTCATTACCACAGTATAGACCCTGACACGGTCCACCCTGGCCACCTCCCCCAGAGTTCCTCAATTCACACCCCAAATGAAGTGTAATTGGACCTGAACACGTTTGAAGTCCTCCAACAGATTGCTAGCTGTTCGATTTGTTTGGTGAGGATCTGGGTGGAAATGGCATGATTCTTCTCCTCAGACCAAAGTTTTTAAGAACAGAATTATTTGAAATGACACGTCCCCAACCGGGAAGTTACTAGGGAAGTAAATTTAAAAATTCTCCAGCGGGTGGTAGTGGCACATCCTTGGAATCCCAGCACTCAGGATGCAGAGACAGATGGATCTCTGTGAGATCAAGGCCAGGCTGGTCACATAGTTCCAGACTAGTTAGGGTGATACACAGTGAGACCCTGGGAATGTGGCAGCAGGTAGTCCCAAACTTCTTCTCCACTTGGGGAATGACAAGAGATTTGGTTAGCAGGTCCTAAAGGCCACAATGATCTCTGAAAACAAAAAATTGGTGTTGCCACGGGCTGAACACAGCTAGGGCTCGAGGCAGCATGGTGATTGGGGGGTCACCTGTTTGTTTGCTTTTTCTTTTTCTTTTTTTTACAGCTGCCTAGACTGCAGTGCACAGTCCCAACTTCTAGGAATGTCATCCTCCAAAGTAAATGGCTCCCTGTCCCTGAGGAGAGTGCTGCTGCCTGTGTAGAGTAAAAGCATCTTGTGACTGTGCTAACCAGGGTTAGCCACAGTAGCAGATAGGGTACTTTCTGTGTGGCTGATGTAAACAAAGAACTCAATTTTATCTCAGCTTAATTAATTTAAATAGCCACATGTAGCTACTTGCTGCTGAATGAACAAATAAAATCCAAAATGAAAAACCTTGGTTCGAGGCGCTGGTACTATCTATGAACTGTCAAACACCAAAACAACAAGCGCGCATGCGTGCACGAGCACACACCAAAACAAAGCAAAAAAAAAAAAAAAAAAAAAAAAAATCAGGGAAACTCCTCAATGATGAAGAGCTAAGTTTATCATAATCACTAGAGTCAGGGAGAGTACCTCTCACCCCATGAGGGAATCCTGCAATGTCTCAGTAAGGACAGGGCATTTATAAGAGCATAGAACCCAGACTAGGGGCTTCCCAGACTTCCGGGGTTGAAGCTGGAATCCAGGACCTAGCATATGTCCAGCAAGCACTTTATCAATGAACTCCGTCTCCAGGCTCCCATATTGGATGATTTCTAAAACAAGTCTTTCAAGATGGAGACATTGGCTAGGCCTAAAGAGTTTAGAGAGAACAGCTCTAGATTGGTAAAGGCCTGGATGGGCTAGTGTTATCTTAGTAACAGGCTAGGGTTTTGTTCTTGTTATCATTAGTTTCAACCTTATTTTCCAGAAGCAAGCTTTTCATTCTCTTCTTCTTTTGAAGCAAGGTCACATGTAGCCCAGGCTGGCCTTGAACTCACAGTGTGGCTGAGAGTACGTACAGGCCTGTGCCAGCCACACTCAGCTTCAGAAACAGTTGCCTCTTAGCACAGGAACCCAGGCCAGTTTTGCTTGTTCTCACCCATTTAAACGTGGGGATGAGCTGCACACACGTGATCCCATCATTTGGGAGGCTGAGGCAGAAGGATCATCACAAGTTCTAGCTCAGTTTGGTGTACAGAGCAAATTCTAGGCCAGCCAGGGCTACATAGACAAAAAAAGGAGTTCTCCACACTCTGCTTCTTTACACATTTTCCCCCCAGATTTTCCAGACAGGGTCTTTCTATGTAGCAACCCTGGCTGTCCTGGAACTCACTCTGTAGACCAGGCTGGCCTCGAACTCAGAGATCCTCCTGCTTCTGCCTCCTGAGTGCCGAGATTAAAGGCATGTGCCACCAACACACAGCTTTTTATACATCATACAGGCAATTCTTTTGCTCCCCCCTCAAGTCCCCACATTCTATTCCCCTCCTCCTTATTTTCTTTTCCTAAATGTACTACCGCCCCCACTTCATCTGAGCACAGGCTGTACCATGAAACTCAATGCCAGCCTACAACGGAACTTCTTGCCTAGCAAGAAGGTTCAGGGTTTAGCTGGCTGAAGTAGAAACTGAGTAGGCTTAGGACCTAGCCTTCAGAGTCATCTAGCCTCACTTCTACCTTGTAGTCCCAAGCCCACCAGAGTTCAAAGAAGGGCTGGCTGCTATTTTCCAGCCTCTGTTGGAAAATGCAATCTGTTGCTTGCACTGATTTCCAAGTCTTAAAGTGGGAGCAGTGAGGGCAGGGGGAGCTTGGCTCAGGGGACCCACAAGGGTATCTTGGTAGTTAGTTGTTCTTTTTGCTCACAGGTTACTTCCTATAATACACTGAATGCTTGTGTCCCTCTGAAATTGATGTGTCAATACATAATCCCCAATGGTAGAGTTAAGAGGTGGGGCCCTGGGGAGGTGATTAGGTCACATTAGTGCCCTTATGAAAGTGCCCCGAGGGAGCTTGTTTGTCCCTGCCATGTGAGGACACCTAGAAGGCACCATCTGTGAAGGAGAAAACTCTTACCAGATGTCGAATCTGTTGGAGCCTTGAACTTGGCCTTCCGGTCTTTAGGATAGAAAGTAAGGGATTCCTGTCTTTTAGAAGCCACCTAGTAGACAGGGTTTGTTGTCACAGAGTGCAGGGACTTAAGATGCTGGCCTCAGCCCTAGCTCAGTGGCATGTGCAAGGAAGAGATGATGAACCCATGGAAGGGGAATCTCTTCGTGTGAGCCCGTGGGACAGTGTCCCAAGCTCGGCCACCTATTGCCTATGTGGACTAGTGACTTACAATTTGTGTATCTTAAGTCTAAATGGGGAATGCCAAGCCCAGCCTCTGGATGACCAGTAGATTCTAGAAGGTATTTCAATTCTAGTTCGGTGCATGGCTCATAGTGGATACTCAGGTGATAGTAGCTGGCACAATGTTCTTGAGGTGTGTGTGTGCTTGCCTGCATTCGTGTGGGTGCATGTGTACATGTGTCCACATGCATATGGAGGCTAGAGGCCAACATCGGGTGTCCACCCTTATTGCTCTCCACCTTACTTTTTGTTTTGTTTTTAAGACAGGATTTCTCTGTGGAGTCTTGGCCGTCCTGGAACTCTCTGTGTAGAACAGGCTGGCCTCAAACTCATGGAGATCTACTTGTCTCTGCCTCCCAAGTGTTGGGACTACAGGGGAATGCCACCGTGACTGGCATCCACCTTACTTTTTGGCACACATTCTTTCACAAAGCTTGGCTGGAGTTCACTGATCAGCTGGGTTGACTGGTCAGCAAGCGCCAGGGATTTGCCTGTCTCCATAACCCCAGTGTTGAGGTTACAGACTCAGCCGCTAAGCTCCACTTTTATGTGCATGCTGTGGGTATGAACTCGTGAACTCATGTGTGACAGGTACTTCACCTGCTGAGCCATCCCCCAGCCCCTTCAGGAAGTGTTTTTTGTTCGTTTGTTTATTATATTTTGGTTTTGCTGTACTGGGGATGAAATTGAGCACTTAGTTTGTGCTAGGCAAGCACGCCAACACTGAGGCACACTCCAGCCTTGGTAGCTATTATCATGATAATTGTATTTATTTCCCTATGCCTGATGCAATCTGAATCTAATCATCTATGGCAAGGCATTAATAACAGATCGCCTGAGAACAAGTCACCTCAAACGTAATGGCATGAAACAACCAAAGTCTTCTCTTGAAGTAAAACAACCAACCCCCCCCAAATAAAACAACAAAAGATGTTTTTGGCTCCTGTGACTGGGGATGGACCCTGGCCAGGCGGTTGTGCTTATGACGGCTCAAGCAGCTGCATTAGAAGTGGCTCAGAGTTCAACTACCTGAAACTGTGTCGTGCTGTAGCACCTGCTCCCAGGGCCACATACTCAGGGTCTGTAGCTTGATGCTGGCTGTTGGGGACCTTGGAGCAGCCGAACAAAGGCCTGAGTGTACTCCATGTTGGGATCTCCTAGAATCCAGTTTCCTAATCTATGCGTTGTGACTGTTGAAGGTGGGGTCCAAACAAACACCTGAGGTCATGTGAAAATTCAGCTTGCAGGGGTTGGTTCTCTGTTTTTACCATGTGGGTCCTGAGGATTGAACTCGGTCTGTCAGACTTGGAAGCCAGTGCCTTTACCCATTGAACCATCTTCCTGGCCCTGTTTGGTGTTCTTGAGTTCACATCACAGAAACCCAAATAACTGTCCTACAAGGCAGAGCACTGTGCAGGCCCTGACAGAGGGCTGAGATTTCACAGGGGGGACCACACACAGCTGAGGGTCCAGGAGTTCCATCTGAGAGGACAAAGGCTGGCCACAGTTGTTATTCTGATTACTTGGCTTGTGTCAAGGGCCTGAGGTGGGAAAGGAGGAGATAGGGATGTGGGGAGTGGCTTCTGAGATTGCTGAGCAGCAGGGCAGACCACCTGAGGTTAGAACATAAGTATAAAACCACAGTACTGGAGAGTGGGACAATCAAGGAAGCCGCAAGGAGCTGGGGTGGGGACCATGAACCACAGAGCCTGCAAGTGTCTAGGCAAAGTCATGGAGGGGCTGAAGTAATGACTCAGTGTGTAAAGTACCACACTAGTGAGAAAGCACAAGTTTAAATCCTCAGAAGCCATGTAAAAACCAGAGATAAGAGAAACCCGAAGCTCATTGGCCACATAGCCTGGCATATGTAGTGGCAAGTGAAAAGAGACCCTGTTTCCAAACAAGGTAGAAGGCTGGGCTGACATCTGAGCTTGTACTCTGACTACATACAAGGCAAAGTGTGTGCTCACACTCACACATAACACACACACACACACACACACACACACACACACACACACACACTGCTGGCTAGTCATGTCAGCTTGACACAAGCTAGAGGTATCTGAGAAGAGGGAGCCCCAAATGAAAAAATGTCTTCATGAGATCCAGCTTTGAGGCATTCTCTTAATTAGTGATCAATGAGGAAGGGCTCTGCCCATTGTGGGTGGTACCATCCCTGGGCTGGTAGCCCTGGGTTCTATAAGAAAGTATACTGAACAAGCCAGGGGAAGCAAGCCAGTAAGCAGCACCCCTCCATGGTCTCTGCATCAGCTCTTGCTCCCAGGTTCATACCCTGGGTGAGTTCTTGTCCTGACTTCCTTCTATGTGGAAGCATAAGCCAAATAAATCCTTTTCCTCCTCAACTTGCGTTTTGGTCATGGTGTTTAGTCATAGCAGTAGAAACCCTAACACACACACACACACACACACACACACACACAATTATTTAAAAAAAAATAATGATGAGCTGGGCAGTGGTAGCTCACACCTTCAGGCACTCAGGAAGCAGAGGCAGACAGATCTCTGAATTTGAGGCCAGCCTGGTCTACAGAGCGAGTTCCAGGACAGCCAGGACTACACAGAGAGACATGGGTACAATTGAAGCTTTCATCTAATTATTCTTTATCAATACAAAGTCGGGAGTCAGATATCAGGGTAAGAACCTGAATGATCAGAGAAACGGAGAAGCCATCAGTGACCTCCTCTCTCTTCCCTTCCTCAATCCAAAAGTCTGAGATCCTTTCTCAGCCCTGCCTAACTACTTCCTGTCTCCTACCTGTCCTGACCTACAAAGCATCTATGGTTAATTTTGGTGAGCTAATGGCTAGCCCCGCCCCCGACTCAAAGCAAATTTTCTTGTCAGAATTCTGTGAAAATATCACACAACACAAAATGGTGAGTGAGTGACTCTCCCTTTGTTCAATATCCTGGGAAAGAAAGTCTCCAGAAAAGTTGGGATCCAGCTCAACTTGAGTCATGATGTCATGCACACAGGCTGTATCCTGTCTAGGGGGAGACCCAGCTGCTGTCTACACTCTGGGTAAGGCCATTTACCTTGGTGAAAAACATGCATGGCACTCTCACTTTATAGGCTACCAAAACCTGAGCATGTATGCTTTCTCGTTTAATTCTTCCCATGGGAATTGTTCCCTTTCTACAGATGGAGTAACCGAGGTCTACAGGCTCAAAAAGGCCCACTGTCTTCTCTCAGGACCTGGTTGTTTTATCCTCAAGTCAAGTCTTCCAAAACACTTCCCTGATAGCTATTTTCACGGCTCCCATAGCCTAATAACCACTGACATGGAATCAAGTTCACCAGTGTTTGCAGGGACTGTCCTGTGCATGTGTGAGGGGACGAATTTGGCAGATTTGAGGTGTAAACAGCTCTGAAATTTATGAGATCCTGATAGAAGTGTGGGTGATTAAAGCAAGAGGGTCACAAGTTTGGGGCTAGCCTAAGCTACAAATTGCTAGCCTGCACCAATCTCCTCCCTGCAAGAGTGTAGGTGGTCTGACTAGTGTAGGAGTTGGGGAGGAGGATTGGAACATGATTGAAGCTGACCATCACAGACGGGTCCCTGCAAATAGATTGATGTGGCTGGGCCCAGAAAGATGCCAAGAATCTTGGGCAAGGCAAGTGCTAAGTTCACAGACATTTTTGTTTATTTTAGCTTCTAATTTTTAATATATATGTATATGCACACATACATACATACATACATACATACACACATACATACATATTGTGTGTGTGAGGGGTGGGGGGAAGAGATGCATGGGGAAGCCACAGGAAAACTCAAAAGTGTTACGTCCCTTGACCAAAAGCTCTATTGCTAAATGGAATGGTCCAGAAGGGAGAGGGCCTCCTAAAACAAAGGCCTCAGGCTCTGGTGAATTGGAGGTGAGTGCACACAATCGTTTTTCTTCCTTAGTGGCTGACATCTTGAGGGCCCTGAAAGGCCTTTTTCTGTC